>VYZM01017088.1:342397-357757 GCA_013398915.1 Dromas ardeola | reverse complement strand
AAAAAAAAATCTCTCTGTGTAACTGCCTCGAGGAGGAACATCCGATCAGGTTGCTTTGCAGGATGTTTGTGCAGGCTGCTGGCTTGGGGGAGAGGGTGAGCCGGTCCCAAGTGCTTAAATTAACCTGCACGTAATTAAGGAGAAGACACCCCAGGAGGGAGGGTGGTTTATGTATAAGGAAGGGGCCCGAACTCCCAGAGAGTTTATAGGTGCGAGTGTATCGTCTGTCTGCACGAACATGCATACTCAGGCATGCTCTTTTCTTCCTACTGCCCTGTTTTTTAAAGAAGTACAGATGGGGAGAGACAGTCCGGGACAAAACCAACAGCACTGAATTATTTAAAATGTGATGATTATATATTCACGCACGTAGGCACGTATGTCTGTGTGCATAGAGCCCCAGGTCACTCTTTCCAACTGGCAGCGAGGAGAGTTAATGCAGAAGCATTAGAAATCCAAGGGGGGAGTTATCATACAACAGTTGTAAAACCAGCAGCGTTTCCTTGGAGTGGAACCATCAACCTGTGCACACGGGTACTTTATGCCATTACATTATCCCGCTCTCTCGCCTTCCCCTTTCCCTCGGCTCTCTGGCACACCCCTTTGTGGAATACTGTCTTGCGATGGACTGTCAACTTTTTAAAGTGGTGACTTTTTTTTAAAAAAAAACAACTCTGTGGGTGTTACATCTGCTGTAATAGAGCCCCCGTCCTGATTAGTCCAGGTAGATGTCTACTGCAATGGTAAATAATAATAATCTCAGATAACAAATGTAGACTACTGCTTCCCAAATCTTACTTGGAAAGCAAGGGGAAGGCAGGATGGAAGGGTTTATCTGGGTCACTGAATCCAGCCCGAGGTAACTTCAGAAACTGCATATATACACACTGAGTTTATGCTGACATTAAGATTCGTTCCTTAGGCAAAGGAGGAAGAAGAGGGGCAGGGGATAAAGGAAGTGAGTGTTGATTTTTTTGATAGGTTGTTCATCTGATGTTTTCAGACGAGCAATATCCAGTAGTATCCAGCACCAGATCCTGCATCTGTTCTGGAAACTAATATTCAGCACTTCTTTTAGCTCTTTATGTTTAAAATCCTTGTGTGAATGGCAGGTAACTAGTCAAAAAAGCTGCATGGGAAACACATTGAGTGATTTAGTGCGTTTGTATGCATGCATGTGCACCTCATAATAACAGGGAAACTGAGGCATGACATCGAAATGACTCACAGAGCTATTGAAATAGTGGTGGAACCAGCATTGAACTCCTAGCTCGGTCCTAACACACGTTTAGGAATGGCTCAAGCTCTGGGAGGATGGCGGGGGGAGAGAGGTTGCGAAGCCACATCCACCTTAGGTAATACGAGAGCACTTGCTGAACTCACTGGTGCTAGTGGGGGTGCTTAAACACCACCCCAGTAGCTGCCTTCCCGTTGCTCCCCACTAATAAAAACACCAATACCCAAGCAATTGCATTTTGGATGCCCAGTTAAGATTAACTTCTCTAGCATCTTTTGTACTTCCTGAGGAGCAGCACTAACCTGCTCTTAGCCAGGCAGCTATTTGCCTAAACTTCTCTCTTGCCGAGGGTGTGGTTTCTAGATCAATTTAAGCTGATTTAAAGCCAGGTTCCTCCTGAGAAAGATGTTTTTTTTCCTCATCCCACCCAAGCCTGGACCTTCAGCTGTGCAACCCCACCCCTCTCCAACGCCGGTGCTGACACTTACTCCACACACAGGTCAGGAAGCTGATTCTGGTTTTAAAAGTAATCTTTTTTTAACCAATTATGTATTTGGTTTTGCTGAATTAATTTTCTGCTGGATCAGCTCCTTGTTCTGACTGACCACGTATTGTGCTGGAACTAGGGAGGCCACAGGAATGCACAGCTGGGGGCGAGGAGAGGGTGGCTGGGCTGGGCTGGGCTGGGCTGCTGTAGGTTGGCTTAAACTGATGGTGGAAGGGCAGAGAGATGATTCAGTATCCCTCCGCTCTCCCTTTCGGCTGCAGATAGCTTGATTTCACTTTCTTTTTTGTTCCTTGTGGGCAGTTAATTTTTCCCGAGTTTCGAGTGTTGGCCTTTTATCAAGCAGCAGCAGGGCAAGGAGACTCGCCTTCGTCATGGACAATGAGATTAAAAAATCTGTAAGGATGGAACAGCGGCCTGGAGAGCAGGTGTCTCTGCTGCCTCAGTTACTTACACCTGAAGTGCTTGTAGCTCACATTTAAAAACTGACTAAATTTCAGGTCAGCGTTGTGCTTTGGAAAGACATCACTCTTTGAGAGAAAGAAAAGAAAAAGATAGTTTGGGAGCTTTGGTTCCTGGCTCGTTAACACCTCAGGTAACGGCTGTTGAAGCTGTACGCGTCATGGAAGAAACAGCAGGGAAAGAAAAGTGAACCCTGAAACCTCTTGATTTGACAAATTTATTGAAAAAGTGATGTTTGAATCTATTTCCTTGTTATTTTATCTGTTTAAGTGGTCTGGGTCTGGCCAAGTTTAGATACATCCTGATTTAATGCGGGATGTGCTCTTTAAAGAGCAGGCACTGCTGCAGCTCTGTCCTCTGCTTTCATAGGAATAGTTGTGAGAGTTTAATCTTTTATAGCAGTATTTTCTATGATCCTGTTGCACAAGGTACACCATTACATAAACGCAAGATAGTTTGCAACGGGGGTACTGCTTGCGTGTATTCTTAAAACAGCATAACGAAAACACTCTAGAAGTGTGCGATGAGAAAGGGGATCTGTTAAAGAGTAATTTTTTTGAACGTGAGGTCCTCGGCTCTTGACTTCAGCTTGCTTTGGGACACAACAAAGAGCAGCCTTTATTCTGCTGCCTCCAACAAAGGATGGTGCAGCTCAAACTGCAATGGTTCAGTTCTCAGATCCGAGCTTGGGTTTCAAACAGCGAAGGTACAAACTGGATTGCCTTTCTTATGGGCAACGTCTTTCCCTTCCCTCCTTTCTTGCCTGCCGCGTAAAGCCCATCCTGCTTCCTGTAGGATCAGTTGCACACAGGTTGCTGAAATATTGGCAGCCTCATGTCATTGTCTTCTTCCTCCTCCTTCCTGGATCAATTAAGAAACCAGTTTTTCCTCTTACTCTTCTCTGCTTCTCTTGTCTGTCCTCCTCTTCTTGAGAAGGAAAAGTAAATGCTTATGATGAAGTAATCCCTGTGTGTTGGCACTTGTTGCTTCAGATAATTTCTATGAAAACAAACTCCCAGTGTTTCTGAGGTTCTGCGCAAGCCGCATTACCAATTGAGTAACTTTTTGATCTCTTTGAGCTTTGCGTGTATGCTCTTATCTGATTTTTGTACCAACTACTGCCGTTGTTTTTGTTTGTGTGGAAGTCAGTGTAGTTGGAAGCATGTGTTTAAGAGATAAAGGGTCTGATTTTAAAACATGAAATGCACAAAAATGTGCAGGTTTGCGCTTGATGAATTTGTATGCGCTGTTGTCGTCATCGTGTACCCGTATTAGGCATATGCCAGTGGCAGACTTTGACCGTTTGCATTCAGTTTTACCAAATAGGCAGTAAAAAGCGTGGGTTCTGCTCACAGATTCATTTAAGGACTTTTTAAAAATCAGACACAAAGCATTTTTTCCTCTTTTCTGCTGAATCAGTTTCAAGCTCCTTGCCTTCCGACTTTGATGTCCTCTTTTTAACTTTCACCATGTTTCTTTTCCATTCTGGTTTGCATCTCCTCTCATTTGTCTTGAACAAAGTGCAAGTCCTAAATTATAGCAAACTTTTTTCTTCTTCCAAATATTCCCACTAAAATAGCATGTGTTTGGGGGAATTTTGAACCGTTCCTTTGGGCCCTGTGCGTGCAAAACACTTACATAACAAAAATAATAGCATTATTATTTGTATAAGAATGCATAATTAGCTTGCATTATTTAATCGCGCTATATTGGATCATTCTTATCAAAAGTTTCTATTCATCTCTTCAGCATTATTGCTGAGAACATATTCACCAACATGAAAGTAATCGCATTAAGGGTAAGCCATTGTATTAGCTCTAATCCAGGAATTTGAACAGATCTGGGTTGAACTGTGCTGGGTTGGACTATACTGATTATGTTATAAAAATTAAGCATTGGTGCTCATAGCTAGTGACCAGAGGAGAGTTCGAAATGAAATCTGTGTTTGCGGGTCTGAAAGGGCATTATTACTTCTGGAGGTGCTCGTCATAGCTAAAGTAGAAAATCTGGATTTATGAAACGGGACTATAGTGCTGAATCTAACATTCGTCAACTGAGGAAGGTGGACAAAGTTCAGTTCTTCACAGTTCAGCACTTCAAAGCATTTCAATTTACAAAACTATATCTCTGTGGGGATTCTGTTATTATTGTTTACTCCGGAGAACGTTAGAAATGAGTTCATATCATTGAAACACTTGTAGCATTATATTTATCATACATCTATATGCAGCTTGGATGTAGCCCTGTGTTATATTTTATGTATAAGTTTGTATGTAATTGTTTGTATATTGGTATGAGCACGTGTATATGTGCATACACCAGTATACTTCAATAATGTCTTTAAACTTTATGCAAGTAATGTATTTCTGTAGCATAGATACATACATATGAATATTGTTTAACATGAGACCGCTTTTAGGTCCATATATTGCCAATCAAAACGGAGTTTAATTTTGCACTATTAAATTATTCTGCGCACGCCTGATTTGGTTGAAGCTTTTGGCAAAAGCCCAGGCGTTTCCTTCATTGGTAACATTGTAATCTAGACATCTGAAATATTTGTATTCACATTTGTGAAAGACTGTGCTGAGAACACACTCGTTCATGTGTCACTGTTAGAAGCGGACTTAAGCCATGCTGCAGCACCTTGGAAATGTGCCTCTGAAAGGTTGCGGAGTTGTAACATTTTCTTGCAATAAATGGTGATCTTTGCTTCTACAGTCCCGCATCAGACAATCGGGATTCTTCTTATCAACATATATTGATGTCTCCTAGAGTATTTTTTAGTTTTCTGCCCTTTGCATTTGCTGAAGATGGAGATGTTTGGTATTTTTACACTCAGCTGTGTACAAAAAAGCGTGTAAAACCTATTGCTTGTTTTCAAAGTGAGCAATAATAACTGATTCTGACCTGTAAAATGCATTGGGACAAATTTGGATGGCTTTACTTTTTCTCTGCAGGCAGGTGCAGAGTAATACCTCAAAAGAACCATTATTTTGTGCCTTTATTCCAATGTGTACATAAATGCTTGCATAACCCTTGCACAGCTGCTGTACAAACTGCTCATGCCACAAGTATTAGTAATCCTAACAGGGGAGGTTGCATGGAAAATTGGGGTGTGTATGCTAAACCATATGTACCATGCCCCTGAATCATAAAACTTCTGTCGCTGGAGCAGGGAGATCTTTGGAGACTGTGGGTTTTACAGGTCTGTAGGAAGCAGGATTATATACAACAGCTGCACCCCGCAGTTTCTCTCCTGCTGAGGCTTATCTTGTGCATTTAAATAAGCAGGAAACAGAATTTGGTCCAACATTATCTTAATATGGTCTCAGCTTCTACTTTTATTTATATTTCATTTCCATAGGAACAATTATTTTAACACTGTATTTTAAATATGTATTGGATCCACTCAAATTGGAAGTTCTGAGCTGCCAATTCCAAACTGCGTGGGGCTGCAGAGATAAATGCGCATTTTTCATCGCTGGTTCTGCCTCTGAAATAACGTTCTTTATATCTGCCATGATTTATAGCAGTGTTTCTGAACTGGTCTGAAACAAGATGGAAGTTGGAGGTTCATTTGATTCTCTAAAGCCCTGGCCACAAAAATCCCTCCCCAAATTGCGCAGAGTCGCACGGTTTGGCCCCGATTCTCCGTGGTTTGAGGCCGGTTCCAGCTCCCGCTCCGACCCAGGGAGGAGGTTTGCTGCATTACAAGTGTCTGCGTGAAGCAATCTCCCAGAGCTTTAGCAGCAGAAAATCATTAATCGGGAGTTTATGCTGGAGGATTTTAAAATAATACGAAGAGACTGTTTTCCTCTGCTGGTGTAAATTGGCATAGCAGGGTGTGAGCAGGTTATTTACACCAGCGAGGAACTAAGCCGGGGTGGCTGGTGTTAGCGCTGCTCTTTTTGTGGAGGATGCTTTAGTTGTAGGTGCGAGGCTGGAAGAGTTTATCTTTCTGAAACCGGGACTTCTAAGTTTTCAGTCGGAAAATTTCTGCTTCCGAACAAGTGCTTAGCGCGCACCGAGTTTGCTTTGAAAAGTGCATCTTTTCAGCATTCATCCAAAGCCTTTCTGCAGTTGTCTGAGCCCCATAGGCAAATATATACTGTTAGACTATTAAGATAATTTTTCAGTTAAGACATCGTCTAAGTGCAAGCGGGACAATAGAAACAAAACCCCTTTTGTTCTGGCTAAACTGTTCCTAATGACCCCCTCTATAAACAGTGGCACCAGCGGAGGTCTCAACAAGGCTCTTCATTGAGACCCCTTTCAAAAGGACAAGCAGAGCAGAACACGGGGCAGCAACTCTCCGAGTTACTGCACTTTACTCCGCTTTGGTGGTCTGACCACAAGAGAGAATCTGTTGTTTTTGTTGTTCAAGGCACCCAAAAAGAATAATTTAAAAGCATGAATTTCCACAATTAGCATCCTATAAAGAGTTCTAAATATTTGGATTGTCGGGAAATGAGCAGAGGGAAGCAGTTTGTTTGTTTGTTTACTTAAATCAAGGGGCTATAAAATAGATTCTTATGAGTTTCATATAAAAGCTTAATGTTTTTTTTCTGTGTTTTTAGATTAGTTATCTGTTAAGCTCATATCAAAATGAAAATGTAAAGTCTGAAGGAGTTAAGAGTTTTACAGTCCAGTAGGATCCTCACGTTTGTTTGGGGGGCAAAAACCATCTTTGTGAATAATGTGTTTATCATGAGCAGGGGAAAGGTTTCAGTTGCTCAGTTTCTACAGAAATTGGAGATACGGTGACAAACTGAAGCCTCTAAGGACAAAACTCTTCTTCTTCCACATGGACACGGTAGGATGCTCTGTAGAGATGCGTGTAGCGTAGACAGTGTGTCTTCACACAGTTGAGGGCTATGGAGATTATGAGTCACTTCCTGATTATTTCTGTCCCCATTTCTGTGTCCTGAATACATCAGAAGAATAGCACAGACCTTCCATTTAAACAAAAACCTATTTACAGAGCATCTTCATTGTATATAATTGGGAAGCGATGATAGGTCAGGCAGCAAAAGTCCATAATTTGGATGATTTGGGAATAACACTGATTACATTTGCAAATAGAAATGCCAGTTTCTTCTGAAAGAAGCTGGAGTTTGCGTCCTGGCATCTGATTTGGTAGGGGTATTTCTAACTTAAAGCATGGGCTACTGCTTCATCTGGAAACAGATAGGAAGAGATCGTGGAAGGAGAAGAGAGAAGAACATCCATTAAGACAGGAACCAGATGTTGAGTCCAGGCTAAATCATGGAGAAAAGTAACTCCTCCAAGATGCAGAACACCTTCAAGTCTCTGCCATGTGGAGGGGGGTTGAGGGCACTCTGCCATTTGTGGGAAGTGCTCAGCAGTTCGCGGCTTTGGGCTTTTGTTGTTCGGTTATGGATAATGTCCACACTCTTCCTTCGTAGGGGAGTGGGGTGGAAGGTTTCAGTGTGTCTTGGAAAAAGGAAGGATTTGGGTAAGTGCAGGATGAAGATCTAGTGCCCCGTGACAGGATACTGAGAGAAAGAGAAATGTCAAAGAAATCTTTAAGAGATTTCCAGTAGAAACAAAAGAATCTTTGTGAAGGACACTGTTAGCAAGCCTAATGGAAGGAATGGGGACTTAAAATGAATTGAGAGGATTTGCAAGTTGTTTCTAAGCCTTGAGGCAAGAACAGAAAGCTGAGCATTTACTGTTTACTATATTTGGTATGTATGGAAGAGCAGTTTGGACATCAAGGGAGCTAATAAAATGCAGAGCCTAATTCAGTTTGTCTCTCTACTGCAAACTGTGTTGTTGCACTAGGGACAGAGAAAACGCTTCTGTTAAAGGACGGTTCTGGGGAAGAGCAGCTGAGACTTGATCTGGCCTTTTGTGAAAGCAACCATTTTTTGTGGCGGCGTAGCCGAAGTCCATGAGCACGCACCGATGTTTTCCCTGAATGCCATTTTATTTTTCTCATTTTTATGCATGTAAGCATTGTACAAAGTGCTGGAGATCTAGTTTTCAGGATTAAGCATGGTAACTGTGTAATGTGGTAGCATGAATGTACAGTATTAATTTTGTCACATCTTTCCTCAATAATTTACATTTGAGGATTGTTTTTACTGAAAATTTCAGAAAAAAAGACTAACTGTATCTGACTAAAATTTGCTGCCTCAGAGACTTTCTGGTTGAGAAGTCCAGGTGGATAGGCTGAAAAAACACCTTGTCTTCTGAATCTATCTACAGAAGTTTATGGCAATTAATTTATCAGAATAAATGAACAGGTGGTTTTCTAACTGTGTTTGATGCCATGTAAACTAGATTTTATTTAATGTTTTGACTAGAAATTCTCGTGTTTAGGGGTCTTAAAGTACATCATTATTAGAGATGTGATAATAGTTAATTGTGAAGAACAACAGTGTCAAAGAGGATAATTTTTTTCTAGTTGTCGTATTATTGCATTAGGATAAAGATGAGGAAAAAGTAACAACATGAACTTTATATTAACTTTAATTGATGCAAAATTGCTTTCTCTTTAAAGTGATGAATCTGGTTATCCATGAATCTCCTGAGCCAATATATTCATCTTACTGTCTTTCAAACAATCTTGTGATTCTCTTAGATTTTAATAATGTAAGTAGTTATTAATCCCGGTGCAAATAAAAGCTAATTGCAAACTTTCAACGTATACCAACAACAGTAGGACGCAGGTATATGGGTATAAAGCAGTGATCTTTAAAATTTTCTGATTTGCAGACTTTGGTGGCAGCCGCTTCTTTGGTCATATCAAAGCAATCTGTGATATTTTTGGATCCCTGTAAAAGCAGCTCATGGGCCCAAAGGCTTGTGAAGCACAACTTAAAAATCAGTGATATAGGACAAGACAGAATGCACAAATCAAGTTAATTTTCCCTATGCAAGAGCTAAATGTCTCTCACACTTCTAAAGGCCAGCAACTTGGATCAAGTTATAAGAGAAAAAATAAATTGAAGAGTTAAGGGTGGTGCACTGAGAATTAGAGTTGTCCAGAAACAAAAAAAAATCTAGTATATAAAAAAAATTAACGGTTTTGACATTTGTTTTAGATTTGTCACAGAATGATTTAAAAAACAAAACATGAATAGAAAGAATGAGACATCCCAGAATAGCCAACATCCAGTGGCTAGGGTATTTACTTGGGCTGTATCCAAGCAGTGCTTTATGGGATTTGGAGCAGACATTTGACGTAATGTTTTCAACATTATTTTTGTCAGACTCAAATTTGGGCTCTGAAGGGGATTGAAAAAGAGCTTGTGTGGAGTCCTGTACTTCATAGGTGAGACTTAGTCACCAGGCTCTTTGGTCACTCAGTCTCTCTTTGGCCTTGGGAATTTTATATATATATATTTTTAAACAAAGTAAAGTAGCTGTGTAGAGAATAACCAGCTGCTTATTCTGTTGCATTTGGTAGGGTGCTATCATACATTTGGGTATTTTTCTGACTTCGGGAGCGAATTTCTACTCTATTCTCATTCAGCACAGGTTTTTCTCATAGAAATATCTGAACCCACCCAACTATATTTCCATGGAAATCGATGTATTACTTTTTAAAATTTTGTTTTTGACAAGTTGGCATTTTTTGATGGCAAAAAGCCCTTTGTCCAAAAATTCCCAACCAGCTTTTCTGAGCTGAGACCCACCTCTGTATTCTACAAATGTGAGGCATTTACCTTCAGTATTTTTGTAGATTTAAGAAGAGATCACAAGTGAAACGGGGTCTGGGATGATAAAATCTGTGTGTGTAAATTTGTGGGAACTTCATAAGCAATATGTAGAGTAAAATATAAAAAGCTGTTGATGACTGTCTCTCAGCTAATACTGAAATTAAGTTAAATTCAGTATGTAGGGAAAACAAAAATCAGAAAATTTATTGGGTTGAAATTGCAGCTCTTCTCCTTTGCTTTGCAAACATGGATCTTTCAATCCAATCCTTTCATCCTTGTTCCCAATCCCACTCTGAATCTCATCAAGCTCCGCTGGACACACATGTTCGGCTTCTCTTTCTGGTTTAGCCTGTGCTCCTGCCAGCCTCCCACTGGTCTGTGTTCCCTCCTCCCGGCTCTCTGTCTTACACCCAGGCCTGGTCCTACCGCAAAGGCACTTCCCCAGTGCTCTGCACCCTTGGGCATCACTGACTAAGAGCTGAGACTTGCAAGTGTCCCAGGGGAATCTAGAGGCATATGTAGAGGCGGAGAGCATGCATTTCAACAGCAGGCTCTCTCCATGCCTCAGCACTCTCAATTCATTAACCAGCGTACTTAATTTTAAAGACGTTCACCATTTATGCAACTGGTTATTGGAAAGCTGATTACTGGGTTAATGGCCCTACTTGAAAACAGTTGTCCCATTTCTGTAGATGAAGTCAGTCCAGTTCAGCATGCCTTGTAATAAAGCGTTGTTACAGATTATGTATGCAGTCAATGCCTTGTTTTCCTAGAAGAACAAAATGGAAATATATTTTGCATCAGATATTAAATGCGCCTTGCCCAATTCCCCAGGCAGTTAAATGATATTGAACAATACTGGGAGTAGCTAAGTTTGATGTCTCATGTGCCCCTCGGCTCCATTCCCTTGTAGAGATTCGGTATCTGCTGTGTTTCACTTTTAACATTCACTCTGAACAACGGAAGTCTCAAGAAGTTAAAATGAACACCATGCAGAGACAGTAAAACGAAGTCATCTCCAGCCCAGGATTTGGTACAGCTGGACTAATTCATCTACTGAGAAATAAGTCTAATTACCTACCGAGAAGCAGAATTTATTAGCTCTGGTGCGAGTTTGTTGATCTGCTCCTAGGACCTGGTCTAGCTTGTTTTGAGTCTGAACGGGTGCTGTATGCGCTTCCTGTAATTTAGGAAGCGCTGGGTGATGCTCTGCTTGAGATGAAATATATAAACAAGATTCTACTGACTTGTGGTCAGTGGAGATGCTATCACACCTCAGTCTGGTTCCCTAGGGAAACTACTTACACAATCTTATTATTTGTCTGACCCAGTTTCCAATATGCTGACACTTTGTTCACAGGTTACATAGATGTTTCGGAGATAGTATGTCCTTACCAGTTTGGCAAGAATTAGCACCTAAGTAGAGGAAGGAATCCTTATTAATGCTGCCATTGAGGAAGAAGGGAGAATTCAGCAATTATTCATTGTGTTTGACAACAGCAAGCCATTCGACCGATTTGCTCTTTGCTGTGATATTCCTTGGCGAAAGCACCACTTTATTCAGCTGCCAGATCAAAAAAGCCAGGGGATGGCTAGGGGAAAGATGCCAAGGCATGCTCGGGTACTCCCCAGAGACGAAGAGATTCTGCGTGTTCTTGGTGTGTGTGTGGGGGGGGAGAGCCTGGAGGGCTGAAGGGGGCTGGAGGCACTGCAGTGTGGAATGGTGGAGGACGGGACACCTGGGGTGATTCCAATAGGGAGGTGTAAGACATGTAACATAAGTCCATAAAGAATCAAGCTTCATTAGTTCCACTTTTCAGGGAATAATTTGTTAGGAAAATATTGAGGTCTTAATTTTGGTATTTTGGGTACGTTTACACGCTGATTTAACCCTTCTACAGTTCCGTGTATCGGTTGTAGCTGGTGTACCTCCTTGCTGCTACACAGCGGGAATCTGCTGTTATTTGACCTGGAAAGATCGTTGTACGAGCTTTAGTTGATGTGCGTTTAATAAAGTTGTAGCTGCTGTGACTATAACTCATGATTCCGTGTCACTGGGCGCTGGTGTAACCAGCGATTCGGCATTCCAGGAGCATCAGTTCAAAGGGAAGGATGGGGGACTCGAATGCGTGCCAGAGCGCTGTGACTTTTATGACTCCTCTCCTCCCGCACTCCTCTGTTAGGAAGATCCATTCTCCTGCTGGAGAGCTGAGAAGTACAAAGCGTCCTTAGACCTTGTAGTGCAAAATGTAAAAAGTGATGTTATCTGCAGAAAGTGGACTTTAGATTCTATCAGCGCACATTTAGCATAAAGCATTTCCTATGGTAATGCCTCTCACTTTCCCAGACTTTTACAGGCTCCAAGTGGCACACAGGCTGCAGACCTCTTTGTAATGTTAATGAATCATCTTAATGGACTGTTTTAGCAGAAACATTCATCACCTTTTGTACCACAATGATTTTTTTTGTTATACTTAAATGGTTAAGTAGGCAATAAATGCCTATCAGACCAACCACTATGGTCTAGTAATCCACCTCGCTATAAATCACCAGTGGATTATTATTGTCCTGTTTAATTAACACTCTTAAGGGATTCTGTCGTTGGATAGACTTTCACCTTGCACTAAGCAGGCATTAACATTTCAAATAAGAAAAAGTGTGTTTATGTGAAAAGTGTTAATCAGTGTGACCTGGAACTGGTAGTGGTGGGTTGGATGAAAGACGTGGATGTGTGTCTGCCTGTGCAGCCATGGGTGGTGGCTCCTTACATCAGGTTTCAGTGGAAGCTAAAGTCAGACCTATGGAATACTTATTTAAGTCATAGCAAATGATAGTTTCAGTATCGTTTGTATTAGGTCTTAAAGATACTTGGCTGTATTTGGTTGTAAATAGCAGCTTTAAAGACTTTTGAATTCCAGGAGTTAGGAAGGTGACATTTTTGTGAGTGTCCATTTTGTGCGTAATATGGGTTTGTTTGTGGTCTGATTCAGTCTGAAGTGTTTCTAGAGGACTGCATCAAAACCTTTTCTTTTTCTGCAGCAAAAGGTGAGAGGGGAAGTCTGATCCTGTTGCTCCTCTGTGAACCCTTTTCAGACTTCACAGCCAGCAAGAGTAAGCTAAGCAGAAAGAGTTCCTGGGAAAGGCAGGGGGGTCCGTAGGCTTAGATGCTCTTTGCAGAACAATCCCTGCAGTTCTTTTGCAAACGAAATTCCCACACTGGGACACAACCTTGATATAGGATAACTCTCAATATACGTTTTTGTACATAGTACAGCTCAATGCTGGTTTTCTCCTCTTGGCAGAATATGAAGTTGGCAGCTTTTTTCCCTCCTGTAATACAATTTAATGCATTTACTAGTAATTTCCTCATCTTTTGTCAGGAGAGAAAGACATTTGAAAAAGGCTCTTGTTAAGGCAGTGTTTCCCATCCATGAAATCTTATCCTGCTTTCTTTGATTTTGTTACATTCGTAATACTAGTAGTGCACTTACCTGTGCACATTCTGTGGATACCAACACTAACAGCAGTTATGTGAGATACCAAGTGCTCAATTTCCATTTTACACACAGAGCACCTAATATGTAAATGTTCAGAGATTTTCTGAGGTCTTGAAGAGTTACAACTAGTAGCACAGCTCAAGAGACCCCGTTTCTTGTCTGCACACAAACCTGGTATGCACATCCCCTTCTTCTTGGCATTTTTGTTAAATTATTTCCTAGTATGGACTCCTGCAAATTAAAGAACAAATAAACCTGCTAAGTGGAACGCAAACACACCAAATCTTTTCAATGAAGAGGCTGAATCTCTTAGCATAAATTCATTTCCTGAAACAAAACTCCAGTTGTGTAAGGTGAATTCTTTCCTCTAAGATTGCACGGATTTATTGACTAGCAAAATCTTCTGTTGCATAAATAGAAATGTGCTTTTTAATGTAGTCTGCTGATCAGAGGCAAGGCCACCGCATCAGCATTTTCACTGGGTATTTTTGTCTCATTTGCACACTAATCTGCTGGGTTTTATTCTCTTTGTAACTGAAAAGGTGTGAAATGGTTCATTACTGAACATGTGGGAAATAGCACAAAACACCAAAGGAGTTTGAACAAGATGAGAAATTAAACTAAGCTCGTAAAGAGGATTTTGGTTTTGCAAAAAGAAGAACTGCAGTGACAGAAAATAAGAATATCTTATGTGCAGGAGAGTATTGTGAGGAGGTATGTGTGCATTGATCATACAATAGTTTTTTCAGATCATTTAACAGAGATGCACAAAACCCACACAGTTTCAAGTGTAGGCATGTCCTGAGAAGAATCTCCTTCATTCCCTCTAGACACACCCTGCTAATTAAATCCATCATGCCTAGCAGTAACCCCCAGGGTTCAATCTTTTCTAGAGCACTGTTACTATCCAACGTTTTAGCTCATACAGTGGGCAGCCAAGATTTCATGTCTATGCATATAGCAGGACTCCTAGCCAATATTTCTTACAGTCTCCTCCTCTCCATCCCAATCTGGATACATAATGTATTTATATGTTTTTTGGTAGGTAAAACTTCAGTGTTCTTTTCAGATGGCTTTCTTAGATCCTAATGCAATAACGTGTATGAGGGTGGCAAGTTAAAGCGTAATAAAATCAGAAATCTGTGCTCCATGTAGGTAGCCAGCCATGAGAAACTGCAGCGAGGATGGATATTGAATGACTTCTATAGTCCAGCCAGGTTTTATCAGAACAGGTCATCAACCTGTAGGCTGCCCAAACCTGTTCCACTGCTTCCCCATTGATTAAATATCTAGAGACATTTACACGTATATCAAATTCTCCATAATCTATTTCATCTCAATCACACTCAAGTTCTTTGTCAAGCTAGGGCAAAAAAGTTCCCTCCGGTGGTGAGAAAAGATGGTATAGCCCTTAATGTACTTCTGTAGATTGAATTTCCTTAGAGCCAAACTATGATCTTAGATTCCCATGGACTGAAATCAGTGGGACCGTAGGGAGCATAAGGGAGGTAAACCTCCCTGTTTGTTAAGGAATTTAAAACTGATTTTTTCATTAGATTGCAGACCTGACGTGTAAGGGGGAAAGAAGGAATAGAAGGAGTGTGTAGCTTCCAGCCAAGTTCAGATGGCCAAAATTCCTTCTGAATCTTGATACCTGTACCATCCAAAACAAGACAGGGGGTCTTGCCTGGAATTGTTACCTGTTCCTGTCATTTAGGGATTTCCCCTCTCCTTCCTGTGTGTTTGTTCCCAACTTATTTTCCTGCTCTTACTCTTGGCCCCAGGTGTCATCCTGCAAACATCCTGAGCACTGTGTTCCCTTCTCCTTGGTTCAGGCTCCTAAGTGGTTCTGTCTTTGCTTTTTTCCCCCTTTTCCTCTGCAGCTCTTTTCTTCCCCACCCCCACCCATCCCCCCCCCCCCCCTCAGTCCCTGACAATAAGAGTCAGGGGGAGCAGGGTGGGGATATG
>VYZM01017088.1:313448-342391 GCA_013398915.1 Dromas ardeola | reverse complement strand
TAAAAATCTAAAAAAAAAAAAAACCCAACTGTGTGGCATGGGAAAGGTGGACGCAGGCTGATTGTTCATGGTCTTGTTCAACACAGCAAGGGGCACCATAAGTAACTAGCAGAGAGCACGTTCAAGGAGACGCATCTTCAAGAGTGAGAAGTTAATCTGTGGAACTCCCTATCACAGGACACGTTAAAAATGTGTATGTGCAAATACATAGAAGAAAAATTCCATGAATACAAAGACTTCTGGTTCCAGAAGTCCTTGCGTCATAAACAGGAGGAGACTGGGAGAGTACGCTGGGAAAGCATCACTAGACATTCTTCTTATGCTCTTCTCATGATGTCCAGTATTGCTTGCTGTCAGAAGCAGAATATTAGGCTGACTTTAGATTAACAAGTATAAAATGTCTTAGGCTTTTTATTAAGAATAGAAGGCAGGAGGCAATTTAGCCCTTAGTTGTCAAACAGGACTACAAAGTGTTGTGGTGTTTGTTCTCCTCCTACTTTGCCATCTCTTTGACCAATCCAGGGAAGCACGGTAGATGTTTCTTATATTTTGTTGCGAGCTGCTCCAAAAAGTTCATACAAAAGCTCCTCTCATCCAGAAAAGGCATGTGGCAATTTATGAGTCTTTTCAGCAGTATGTTGAAGCACAGAGACATTATTAAATCAGATTCAAACTGATGAATTCAGTATAATGGGGGTCAACTCTCAGGGATGACTTTCCAAAAAAAAATAAAATACTTTCAAAGACCAGTTGATCTGATAAAGCATAAATCAGTATTTATATACCTCTAATGATAATCTTTACCATTGCAAATTTTCTGTAGATGCAGCAATCAAATGGTCAGAAAGCCTTGGTTTGCCTGTAGGTGAGTCCATGCCTCGGGTTTTAACACTGTAGAGATAATTATGTCACCCACGTTGTAAACATTTTGTGTTTCTTGAACAGAGGGTCTGTACTGAAAATATTAACCGCTGGTCTGTGGAAACTGAAAAGATTCAAAAGAAAGGAAACCAATTTTCTCACTGGGTACTGAAAAGCTGAATGGTTGGAACTGGATTTGGGAAGCACTAAAATTAGTATAATCTGCCTGAAAAGTGCTAGTAGATTTAAAATCCTAAGGGAAAGGTGAAAACTTGCTGATGTCACAAAGTACCTTAAATAGAGTATCTGCAGTTAAAATGATCAAAATTAACCCCTTTACTCTAGCACACATGTCCCAGTGTGGTGTTCTAAACAGTTGATTAGATAAATATCGCAGCTGATGTAATAAATACCTGAAAGCGCCTGTAATAAATACAAGAAATAACCTGTCTTGATTATTCGAGTAACTGGCACTAGTTAATTAGCGTGCTCATATGGTTTGGGCCAATGGATTTTTGCAGTTTCCTTTCAATAGTTTTTCTTTTCTTTCCAGCTTTTTTCTTCATCCCGTTGGACAAAGTGATGCAATGGTGCCCACACAATTCAATGAATTCTTTACAAAAAGCTAATTTTTGATTCAGGGAGATTACAGTCAATATTACATTGCAAATTAAGCACTTCTGGTTTTGGCTTGTGTAAAAAGAACTCGTTCCTCACCAAAAAAGGGGATTCTGTCAAGTACTAATGGCGTACAAAGAATTTTAAACAAAAATGCAGCAAACACGTAACAAATGTAACGTATGTATGTAACATACATGTGTGATAAAATATGTGTAATAGTGTAATATGCGTAGCTGAAGTTAGGAGATGTCTGAAACCGTAAGAAACCAGAGGGTGGCGATTTTTTTTTTTTATATTGGGTTCTTCAATTGTAGCCATACTGGGGTGTTGGTTTAGTAGTTGTTGAGGGAGTTCTTGGTTTTGTTTTTCAAAGAATGCCTGAAAAATGAGTAACATTTTTTTCCCAATTTTCAGCTGAACCTCCCACACTGCAGTTTATGGCCATTTCTCCTTGGCCTGTCATACGACACTACCTACCAAGAGGAACTTGGCTCTCATCTCTGTAACTGCCATTCCGGCAGAGATCAGTCCTTGGCCTCTTTTTCTCCAGGATAAGCAAGCCCAGCACCTTCAGTCTCTCCATTTAGGTCACGTGCTCTTGGCCCTGAGCATCTCAGTAACCCCCTGCTGGACCTCCTTTAGATTCTCCATACTGCTCTTGAATTGGGAGAGCCAAAACTGGGCGCAGTATAACCAGCCCCGTGTATTTGAGTATGTCCAGCTTCCCTGTGGAGTCCCTGCGTTGCTCCACCACTGCTGACCGCCCTTTTCCTTGCCAATTTGTGCTGCAACACACACATGTCTGGGAGCATGTTGTGCCCGTGCAAGAAAGGGTTTAAGAACTTCAGCCTTTCCCTCATTGTCATCTTTAGGTCACCTTCCCCAACGATTAGCAAAGCCAGATATTTCCACCATACTTGGCTTTAGAGAAGTTGACTTCTGTGCAGGATACTCCAGTGCAGAAATTCCATCTCTCTATTACCATGTAGACAGGGGCATGACTAGAACAAAATGGAGAGTATGACAGGTTTTTCCATGGATGAATAACTTCTCCCTCTGTGCCCTGGGGACTGTAAATAGCTAGTATAAATCAATGCAAATACGCTATTACTAATCTTGCCAGTATGGCTGTGCGAATGAATGGAGCACAGAGATGAACTTTACATATCGTTAGCACCGATCTGCCTCACTGCATTTATAGGCAAACCTGGGAAGTCAGTTGGCAAAACTTGCAGTTTTTTCTTTTTAAAATTACGATAAAAATATGCACTTGTGCTGCACAGACGTGTTTCTCAAATATCAAGTCCATTTTGTGATTTTACAATTATGAAAACTTGAAAACAGTTACGAAAACCTTTTGGTCACTCATCTTTCAGACCTCCAGTCTCTGAGTTTGAAGGTTACGCCCTAGTTTTTTGAAATACACTCCAAAAGAAAAAAAGATAGTATTTTCTTCCATAATTCTGCCTGTTTAACTGATTTATCCTATTTTTTTTGCATTTCTTTGTCCTGTTTCTTCCAGATATAGCCTGGGAGATGTCTAGTTTGGCTTTCCAACTTCTATTTGTCATTTTCTTCCTACCAGCCACTCTTTTGGTTCTTTCCAGTGTAACAGTGACATGAAAGGGTTTAGGTAATAATCTTGTAATGGATTGCTGCACCAGAATGAAACCTCGTTTCTTTTTTCCCAGGACTCCCTGGGAATCCTTTTGCCACAGCCTTTTTCCCCCCAAGGAGATTATACAAAGTTTTTCTTGTGGCCATTCATTCTGTCAGTATGAGTGGACAATCTGATTCCCATCAGTTCCCGTGGGCAGAGCCACGATTCCCAGAAAACATCCCGTCAGCACAGCACTTCTTAGAACTGTTAGAATTACTTCCAAATGCCAGGCTAGAAGTACCTATGTTTCAATAGCGTGTCAGTAATCCTGATTCATGCACAAAGCTGTAGAGATTTGCATCCTTGCAGATAACTGATGTGGTCTAATTGTCTTCTTGCTATTCATTAGTCAATTATCATTTTATTGCCAATATGTCTGTGTGTATCTGAGTATTTATTTCCCTGTGGCAATTTTTTCTTGTTTGTTTGTTGGCAAAAAATAGCTTTATTTTAAGTTTTCTCTTTCTTTGTCAGAATATGTAATATATATATGAATATTTATTTTAGATTGTAAATCTTTATAATCGAGAGTCCTTGAAAAACTATAGAAAGACAAAAATATTTAAAAAGTATCCAAAGGGCAACATTTTTTTTTTCTTACCACTCGCCTTACATGTCATGATACAATTTATTTGGCAAATCCAATTTTTGGGAAGTAAATCTACATTTCAGCAAATGTAGTCTCTATAGAATAAGCATGTTCTACAGGAATTAACTAATTTTAATTGAATAATTATTTAAATTATTTTAACTCAAAATGAAGAATTGTTTTTTTTGTATTGGCCATCATAATATGGCTGAAATACCTAGAAAATCAATTTACTTAAAACATAAAGGAACAGTTCTCTCCTGCTTGACTCTTTAAGAGAGAAGAGCCAATATGGTGTAATAGCAGCTGTTCAGCAACACTTATTATTTGCTTACATTACATCACTAATATGAGGCACCCTGTCGTTAAAATGAGAGTTAGGAATTGGCTCTCCTGATTTGCTTCTTAGCATTCTATAATTTTGCTGAGGATATGATCTCATCCAGCTCTCCACACCAAATAAGAATCTGGATTGGTTGATGAGCCTGTTAGTTTTCCTTCTGATGAAGTATCAAACTTTATTGAACGGCTGAAAGAAAACCTTCAGTTTAATTAATAGAGAAAGCTTTAAATATTGTTTTCTTAGAACTAATGAATGGGCGATAGCATCTTCAGCAATGCTGTTTCTATACCAGTTATTTTTCATTTCTTCTCCTTAACATGGTAGGGTCCCAATCTTGCATTCTTGGCACTCAAAACTCTTAGTGAGTGAATCCAAACATGGAAGCCTTCCAGCACAATGCATGAGAGACCCTTTAACATTACAGAGTAGAGGACACGGAGAAAAATATTGAAACAATAAATTAACACCACATCAGATTTTTAGAAAGGAACTCTCTGGTAACAAGTGCTAGACCCACCTGTCATCCACCTCTGCCTAAGAGAGAAACAGGAATTCTTAACCTAGAAGAGGTACTTGCTGACAGCAAGTGGCTATTTATTGTTTATTTGTTATTTATTAAACTAATGAGCTAACACCAAAAAAGCTTGGCTTTTGCAGAGGCATGGAACTGTTGTATATTGCTTTCTAACAACGTGTGTGATATTATCAGAAGGCCAATGACTGGGATGTGAGATCTGTCAATCAGAAACTACAGCAAATATTTTCATTAATATTTTTGCACTGACTTAATTAGATATGTTTTTTTTAAAATGATTTAGTTAAGCTGATGCAACATCCTGCGATGGACATAGCCTTGCAGATGTAGAGATGTTCTTAGCATGAAAGTACTCATAGTAAATTATTATAATGTATTAGTAAATTCAATAAAGGGTTTTAATCAATTGCATCAGGATCTGATTGAAAGTTCCCTGTCTATTGTACCATTTTTGCCACATGTTATATATCAGAAAAATATTCTTCCATAAGAAAACCAAGGTTTTTCCTTACTATAGCTATGCATGGACACTGTGCGTTTATCTGTGTGGGAAAAGTGACCGCAACAGCTATTTCTGAATAAACTATCCATAATAGCTCCCTGTGTGGATATTCTAGTCTGGAAAAGTCATGGGTCAGACAGCAAGTTGTTGCAGAATAGCTTATTCTGCAATAGCAATTCCAGTCAAATTTCCAGAGTTAGAAAAGCCCTTAGTCCACAGCTCCAAACGCCTATTTGTGCCAGAAGATTTTGTCTTCAGAGAACAGTATAAATTTGTTCTATTCAATTCTTTAAGGCCCAAATTCAGCACTGAACTCCCTTTGGGATGAATATATGAGATCAGCCAGGGACAGCTTTATATTGTTGATGTTTGTATTTATGTGCACAGACTCCATAGTTTTATTAACGAAACATTGAATTAACACCTTGTTGTAGCTGTGAGCTGTATACACTTTTGGCTGTGGGACGTCCTTGTGATTCTTCTGGTTCAGTACCTTCTAGCACCCAGTCCTAAATCAGAAGACAGAAAGTTGCCTGGGAGAAGATCCATCAAGCCAGACTCAAGACAGTTGGGAGCTTTCGTCGCCAACAGCAGTGAAACAAGGCGGAATAGAGCAGAATGTCGTACCTTCCTCCATGCCCAAATACCGAAGATGGTTTACAGCAGAGACATTTTGAGTTTGCTGCGAGTACAGAGAAAAGAGTGGTCTATAATCGTACAGAATGGACTCGAAATGTATCCTGGACAGGCAGCACAGAGCAGTCTTCACTGAAGACCAGTTAACAATCTCACTTCATCGAGAACTACTTATACAACAACTCCGTAAGACACATTTTGGGCTGGATTCACGTTTATATTTGAATCAGGGTTTTTCTCTTCTCCTCCAGTAAAAAAAAACCCAGCAAACCAAGACAAGACATGTATGCTGCTGGGGTTTTTTTTGTATTTTATATACTTTTTACTGAGCCTTAGGACCCTCAAAAGCAGAGGCTGCCATTTATCCAAAATTACATCACAGTGCCCCTGGCGTTTTTGTGGTGTGGACCAATTAACATTAGTAGCTTAATTAAAATCACCAAATGCATTTTAAAGGATGACATACAGTTGATTTTAATCTAGGGTTCCTAAAATGAAGTCGAAGTCTGTTAACCGACTGCCCCACCCTTTTCGTGATTTATATGGCCCACAGTACTCAGTGTCAGCACAGACTCCTACGTCATCCTCTTACTTCATTTTCCCCAGGCATTATTAAATAGTTAATAATAAAGGTCTAAAGTCCATCTTGAGTTTTACCTGTTGGCGTAAATCTGGGGCCATGACAACACTGGTGTAGCATTCACATAAATGAAAGAACAGATTTTGGCTCAAGTATTTTTAATGTACAGCAGCTGGCATTTTTGGGTTTAAAGAGCAAAATCACACCTGAGTGTTCATGCTTTCTAGGATTTTGCCAACAAAAGGAAAACAGAAAATAAACAAGACATTTTACTTTCTGAAAGGCAGAAAAAATGGTGCAGCTGTTTCCAAGACTGCTATGTTCAAGCTGTGCCATGAACATGGAATAAATGACATTCTTGCTCTCCAGTTATGTTTTAGCACAAATGTCTTCCATTTGTTTGTTTCAACATATTTTCCCTTTAACACATTTTTTAAATCAGATTTTTTCCTAATAACATGTTTATTCAATGTTCAGTTAAAACCAGGTTTGGATTTTTACAAGTATATAGAAGTTTACAAATCAATTCGTTAGATATTATTACTGCTTCCATGGTATGACATGTAGCTACCTGAGAACTTGCCACTGTTGGCAAGTGGGTTTGATCAGATTTTTGCCATACTGACAATGAGAGCAGCTGATTTCTGGGAGTTGCCAAAGAGAGAGGAGGGAATTGGCTGTAATTCACCCATAGTCCCCCAGCCCTATTATTTAGCTACTATATAAGCACTTCAGCCCAGATTTTGATTTGATTCCCATTCCTCGCAATGAAAAATGGGGTAATAGGTAAATGATTGGTGTTTATCTCTTGGAAATAGACAGGCATTAGGTGCACCTTGTATTTGCATTATCGCTTTTACTATTCAGCTGTCATGGGATTTTGATATAGAAGACAGCAGAGAAAGAGTTTAACATTTTGCCCATAATATAGAAATTATATTTATTATTTGTATGTGAGAGACCTGTAGGTTCTTCAACAGCAAGACAATCTCTGTTTTATTTTAAGCAGACACTCACAGTCAGTACAAGAAGGACATGGACTTGTTGGAGCGGGTCCAGAGGAGGCCACAGAGATGCTCAGAAGGCCGGAGCTCCTCCATGGGAACAGGCTGAGGGAGTTGGGGTTGTTCAGCCTGGAGAAAAGAAGGCTCCGGGGAGACCTTAGAGGCCCTTCCAGTATCTACAGGGGGCTACAGGAAAGATGGGGACAGGCATTTTAGTAGGGCCTGTTGTGATAGGACAAGGGGTAATGGTTTTAACCTAAAAGAGGGTAGATTTAGACTAGATATAAGGAAGAAATTTTTTATGATGAGGGTGGTGAGACACTGGACCAAGTTGCCCAGAGAGGTGGTAGGTCCCCAGTCCCTGGAAACATTCCAGGTCAGGTTAGATGGGGCTCTGAGCGACCTGATCTAGTTGAAGATGTCCCTGCTTATTGCAGGGGGGTTGGACTAGACGGCCTTTAAAGATCACTTCCAACCCAAACTGTTCTATGATCCTACAATACATGGAGGCTTTGATGTTTTAAAATATTTTCTCTATGTTCCTCCACAACATGCTCTTCAAAGGAATAATAAAAGCAGTAGAATGCCCAGCTCCTCCATAGAAAATCCTATCTCGGTTTCATCTAACTTTTCTAAGCCTTAGAGCTGCTACAACTGATTTTATTTTTTTCAGGCAGGTTATGTGCCTGCAGTTCCTGTTTTAAAACTGCGGCAACTATGAGGAGTTGAAACAGTAACTGGGACTACAGAGGGGAGAATCAGGCTGAAGGAGTGCCCTCTCTTAGTGTGAGACCAGTTTAGGAATGAGAAATGGTGGCTATGATAGTACTGGGCAAGCTCAAGCTTCTCAGCACGTAAAAATTATGTCTTGGGATGTTCAGTCATATAATGCTGCCTGTTTGCAGCTTAATTATTGTCAATGAACCAGAGTGCACATGGAATTTATGCTAAATTGGGAAAAGGCATTCTTTTATTTAATTTTCTTTGTCTCAAATACAGGTCTTGCCCTGCCACCCGAAATTCATTACTGTCCCTGAAAGCACTAGAAAGTGTCAGATCTTAAAATCACTGTCACAGAGGCTAGATGAAACTTACTTTTCCTTTTAAGAAAGGCCTGTTAGAGTTTATTTCTGGCTGAAAGATAAAAGACAAAAAAAAGAGATGGTAACAAAAAGCCACTTCCTCTTACGATGATTTGGCTCACCGCAGAATAAATATTTTACAGGTGTTTCTCACTCCAGAGCCAGGTAAACTGAAAACATCTATCAGTTGTTTTTGATTTCTTTCTAACCAACCATGTCAGTTGGAAGGAGATACCCCATTTGAAGTTGTTAGCTGTTAGCCGTGAATGACTTTTCATCTCCTATTTCTCTAGGCTTTGCTCATTAGAAAAAGATCAGTAACTTTTCATGTAACTGGCAGGTGATAGACCTGGCTCTTGTTTCATCCTAACTTATTCACAGTAAAATCTGTTGGCTCACAAAATGTCTGTCCTTCCAAGGACTGTCCAGATCACAACCAAAGAAGCCGGAAAGAAACTGAAGCTTGCTGGAACACACTAGGCATACTCCCAAGAAGCTCTTAAGTGGCTGGTCGAGATTTTTTTTTTGTGTGTTCTTACTGTAGTTTTTTAGCTTTCATCTACCTCCTTAACACTCCTATCTGGCCCAACTACTTCCGCTTACACCTTTTACAGAGCTCTCCGTTTTTTTTTTAGGCTTGAGTGAAAGACATGCTATTTGACATTACTTGATAATAGCCATGTCAGGTCCACTGGTCCTACCAATCTATTAAAAGAATTAAGGACAGACCTTTTGGTGAGAAATACTTACCACAGCAGTCATGAAAACTTAACGTAAGAGACTAACTATGTATGAAAAGGGGAAAAATCTTTTAATAAGGTATGCAGTGAAGAGAAGGAAAAAGCATACGTATGCTTTATATATTTTGTATATTATTTATTCTACTCATGCAGTTATTTATAGATGAGAAATCAATAATGAGCAGTTTAAAATCTTGGCACTAAGATAAACGCACATTTTTGTTCTGTATAGCTCTTTCATTGGGCAGTATGTAGCGATAGGAACAGTTTTTGATCCAGACAGGTTCTTCTTCAGCAGTTCCAGACCGACTTTGAAACTGGCATCAGACAGCTCATACAGACTATTTCATAGCATAGCTTCCTCCAAAAGTATACTGATAAGAGCATATGTTTATAATAGGAGACAATGTTAAGGGAACTTTTTGGGAACAGGGTATCTTTTAAAGCGAACAAATCTGGAAGTGCTTCATTACCTATCATACTTGTTTTATCAAGGATTAGTGAAATCATAGTGTTACATTGAACAGCTTCAAAGTAGTAATTTTTTTTCTCTGCCATCTGTGGTGCCCTCTACTGCACATCTTTGTAGAAGCAAGACAAACATTGCGCTAACTGCATCGGCTACGCTGCTTTTTTCACATTTTCTTTTCCATCTTAACATTTAATAATGGTCCATTATTTGTTTACCAATAATTTTCCTTCTAATATATATAAAAAATGCAGTCAGTATTTGCAATTGAAATTCTTTCTGGTTTTGTGTGGGTTTTTTTGGTTTTTTTTTGTGAGCAGAGTTTAAAAAGGGGAAATGAATAAATAAAGAAAGAGGGCTTTAGGAAATGAGCCTTCTAGTTCATTTATTGATTGTAGTTCATTTACTGGTCATATTTTGGATGCTTATTTATGTCGTTATATATATGTACATATATTTATAAATAAGTGTGCAATATTATGGTTGAAGCATGGAAATTTTTGTTACTGTTGCTTGTTTTTCAATCTCTGTTTTGTTAACTGAGGTATAAGCATTAAGTATTTTGGTTGTGCTTTGTTTATAGTTGCTGTTTGCTGCTATGAAGAAGAGACAAGTCATTAAATTAGCTTCTCACAAGTTGATGTATATAGTTTTATTTGCAATCTGTTGCTAGGGGCATGATATAATTTTATCAGTTCTATATCAAACAAAAATCTGTTGATTTTGATGTTGAATTGTTGGAAAGAGCTACAGAGATTTTACATAAATATTTCCGGAGTGATCTCAAGGTACCCAAAGGCCAAAGACTTCAGAGAAAAGATCTGAAAATTTCAGTTTATTAATTCCCCTTTCTTTTGCTTGCCTCTGTTAATTGAAGCACCTTCTGTTTACGTCATCATAGCCTGAGGTTTTCCTTGAGTAAATCAATGCATGAGTTTTTTAATTACCTACTCAAGCTGGATTTGGACTGCTTACTCTTAGGAGTGCCGAAGAAGAAAGGTTCAGGGGTAGTAGCTGATGGAACAGCAGGAGAAACCAGCTGCCCCCAACATTTTAAACACTACGTCATCTAACTTGCTAACAAGTCTAAGCATCGCAGCATTTGAATTGCTGTTGGCAGCGAGCTCAATACAGCTCAGCTTCCAATATTCCTGACTGCTGTGCTTAAAAGATGATAATATCAACAGTGGGCTTTAAAAATTTTTCTCTAGAAAGGACAAGCCTTTAAGATATCTATCTCCTAAATAACTGCTAACACTTTCAGAATGACCACTATCAGCCAGTCAATTACGATGACCTAGTTAGGAGTTGAAAATACGCTTTAGCATATCATAACTGCAAAGGTGAGAGCAGTTTAAATACCTAGGATTTGCTTTTTTTCACCGTTGAGCTGCCAGTGAAGGAGCCCAGATCTCGGCACTCAAAACCCACTGCAGGGGGCAGTTTTGGCAGTGAAGAGGAACCGGCCGCACACTGGAGCGCTCTTCTGGCCTTCACAGGGTCTCCAGAAGTATTACAGAATCACAGAGTGTTTAAACTTTCTGAAGTGAAAGAGAAGACTGGAATTTTTGTAGGAAAAGGTGAACACCTAAAGACAACAGGCACGAAATGCACCAGAATGATAATCGCACGTGGGGTTTCTTTTCAAATTTGCAGTCTGTCTCTGGCCGTGCATCCTCCATTTTGAAGTGGTGCCCTCTGGCCGAGGATGCCACGTGAATCATTAAAGTCTTGGTTCAGCTATAAGTCTTACAAAATTTAGCATTTTTTTCTTAAATCTTGGCTTCCTTGGAAGCTGGTGATTCATGACTCTTAGAATTGCGGGTTTATTGTTTGTTCAGAACACAAGTTTTTAACGGTGTATTGAGAAAGATTTGAAAACATATCCCGAGTCTATTCTAAAATTTCTGAATGCTGAAGGCAAATTATAGAAATAGTATGAAATATTTAATTTCAGTAGAAGTCGAATTCCATTTTGGGGAAGGAAGCTGATTTTTCAACACTTGGAGTTGCACTGGAGCTTTCAGCTTTTTTTGGCTTTCTTCCAGCCGCTTGAGAACAGCCAGGAAAAGACATTTGATATTGAGGGAAGAAAATAATTGCTGGTCATTCAGGAAGGATGAGAACGGTATTGATGAGCCATTTGGCCGGATTTGTTCCAGTGGCCCTCAGATCCGGGTGCCATGAAGTTTGTGCTTAAATATCTGCTTACGCGGCTCCAGAGGCGGCTTCGGGGTTCGGCTCCCAGCGGAGGTCAGTCAGGAGGGGCGGGAGGAGGTCCCTGTCAGGGTGGGCGGGGCCATCTCCTGTCTGTTAGCAAGAGCAGGAAGAGCCATTGGTCAGTCAGGAAGGGCGGGAAGAGCCATTGGTCAGCCCGTCAGGAAGGGCGGGAAGAGCCCGCGGGCAGTCAGGAGGGGCAGGGCCGGCTCCTGTCCGTTAGAAAGGGCGGGAAAAGCCTTCGGTCCCTCAGTCAGCGAGGGCGGGAAAAAACGGACTTTGGTTTCTACAGAAACTGTCTGCTTTTTCTCTCTGGCCCTATGGTTTGAGCTCAGATCATGAGTTTTAAGTCCAGCACGCTTTTCTAATGTCTTTGGTAATCTCTTTCACCTCTTTTTAACGTGGCGTCGCTCCTTCCAGAGCAGTTGGATTGGTCTGCACCAGCCTTCATGGAAGACCATGGTGTGTGTTCCACTGAAGTGCCAGCTGGGAGCGAGGACAGCTTCAGGGAAACAAGTCTGTCTGGTCATGAGAGCCACGTCCCTAGGTAAAAGATGTGAAAAATACTCCCTTTCTGTGGTAATACTTAAGTAGGTGGTGTACCACTGCACCTAGCGGGCTTGTGCAAAAGTGAAAAACATACTCCTCTGCAAAAACACAGGGGAGAAGGGGCTCTCACACTGCAAACAGCATCTCCGTTCCCTCAGACCTCTCAAAGAAGTCTGTAGGTACAGACAGAAATACAGAAAACTGTGACAAAACGAACATACTGAATTTCACTAACAAAATACTTTCATCATTTTTCAAAGACTCTTTCCGTACACAGTATATCAGCCCCAGAAGCTAGAAGAGACTGGGAGTATCTTAAAAGTATTTTTAAAGGATAAGGATAAGGATAAGGATGATGATGATGATGATGATAATAATAATAATAATAATAATGATGATGATGATGATGATGATGATGATGACGACTTGGAGAGTTGTTAGCCTTTGTGGCAGGCTATGGCAACTTTAGCGATGTACTGTTCTGGGTTTTGGAGTGTGTTGGTTTATTACATTGCAGATTTTTATTTGTAACTGTTTCTCTTGTGTATTTATATTGTTTGCTTGCTAAAGGTGCTATAATATTAATCTTTTATGCTATTAATGTTGAAGAGCATTTCTTGTGCTATACGGAAACAAGTATCTACTTATGCTGCAACATGTTAGAAACGATCAGGCAAACCCTGTGAGATACACCCTTCTCTGCACAGATTTCACTGTTAACTAAATCAGAGTGAATTTTAAGCAGGCATACTTGGCCAGTATTGTATGTTTTCTTATTAAAATTCAGTTAATCTCTGCAAAAGGAGACAGAATATCAGCAGGGGGTACACAGAGAATTGCTGTCCTCTACCTCCTATTTTGCCACATTTACAACTTCTGTTGGCCGCTAATTGGGAAATTGGGATTGGAACAGAAACCAATTCTGCAGCAAACTTTGAAGTATATCTGGAATATTAAGACAGTTACAGTGAACAGAACCAAATGAATAAGTAAAATATTTATGAGTATCAAAGCAATGACATGGTTTAGATTCCCTATCTACCTATCTGTTCTTTCATCTATCTGCCCACACATATTTTTATTGTCTTCAACACTCTAATTTGTATTATGTTGGAGGTCTGCACCATAGTCAGCTTTGCTTACCTATTTTACCACTTGCCGCATTATACATTTAGCTCACCAGCCAACCATTTCCTCTGTGCTTAATAGAATTTCTATTTTGGATATGGCAGTCCGATGTAGGATTTTAATTAGGAGGAAGAGAATACGAATCTGAAAGTTAGGGAGTCTTAGACTTGATTATAAAAGTTTTATACAGTAGAAAATGAATTTACATATTGTCAGCATGCCTTCTTGTATTATCAACACTGCAAATGCTTCACTGTTTCACCTTTGGAAAGCCATTAGTCTCTCTGTATCCAAGTTTATTCATCTGAAAAACAGAAAAAAAATCTTGCATTGTTTTTGTTGGATGGTTTAACATTACTGGACTTAAATGTAAGTAATACTAGTAGGGTTTTTTTATACAGATACTATTACAAATAACATTTGAAAATAAAAGGTTAATACTTTCCAGAAATTGCTTTCAAAAAATGATAAACTAGTTTCAGCAGAATGAGGTGTATGTGGAAGCTGAGCTAAAAAATGGAAGAAACATATTCAGCTGACAGAAGAGAGGGTTAATGACACTTCATTATTGTAGACTCGTAGCTAGGTTTTAAAAACAATTCTTGCTGATTTTTTTAATGCTGGGATAATTCATTTTGCGTGGTATGCACTGGTATTGACTCATCTTTTCTTAGTATATTACTTAACGACAAAATTGGACTTTGTTGGTAAAACTTCAAGCTAAAATAAGTTTTGTCTATTATTTTAATTCCAACCTAAACTTATGATGGTATATAGTACACTTGTAATTTTAAGGACAGCTGAAATGTTGGAGTCAGATTGCTTATGAAAATAAAAGGCATCTGTCATAACACTCAAACCAGCCTACAGTTTTGCTGCAAGGGATCTGCTGCAAGGTTACTTTGTCTTTTAGGTGAAAGATATAGATTTTATTCTTTTCACAGTGCATCTGTTGAGGTTAAGCCTTCATATAATTAAAACCCTTAACAGTTTGTTCAGGGGAAGAGATCAAAGGGTTAACATGCAATGGTACAACAGGAAGTATTTGTACTCTTGCACATTTTTTAAATTTACAGCATTTAAAAACAACTTAGCCCAAATCATAGCCAAAGCCAATATTACATCATTTATAGTAAAACATTAATCATTAATCACAAACCAGCCAGTTGGTCTAAAAGTTCAGCTGGTGAAAAATTTGATGGTTTCAGTATTGAATAGAAATATACTTTTAATTGTGTCCTCAGTGATGCATCTGGAACAGAAAGTCAAAGATTTTAGGGAAACTGAATAAAACAAAATTAAAAAACAAGAGAGTTCCTCCACATTTCTGAAACAAATATATCCTTGAAGCAGTTTTGGATTACATGATTTTTGTAGGAGGGGGGATAGATGATCAAAACTCAAAGTAGAACTAGATTTTATCATATGAACCATATCATTAACTTTCTTTGTTTCAGTTCTGAAGTTCTTGAAGCAATAGAAAATGTTATTGAAGATGTACTTAAAAGTTTGGCTCAAAAAAAAGCACCTGTTCTCACACTGGCTAACAGATCAGGCTGGAGGAACATAGAGTAAGTATTATATATTGTAAAGTCCTGCCTTATATTAATATAAATGCCATGAATATAAATTTGGTTATGTAATTTCCAGAAAAGTTAATCATACATAGTTCTATAAGTATTAGAATCAATAAATAATTTGACTTCTTAAGAAGTAGCAGACAAATAAAAAGTAATGCTTAGTAACCACTCTGCATGAACAGGAATCATGTATTAAATAAGAGCAGACCATAGCATAAAGGGGAATGTAAAACTACTGTAATAGGGGTTAGAAAGGAGAGGGAGGTCCTATAAATGTTTTCTGGCAGCAGTAGAAACCAGAAATGATAAGTCATATTAGAGTGAAAAAATCTGTTTTAGGCTGGAAACAATTACTAGCAATTTTATCCTCCAATGCCCTTTCTGTGCGTCCTCTTTTCTTTTTTTTCTGCTTTTTCTCATGGTATCTTATTTCTTAAAATGATAGCGATAAACGTATTTTTTTGTTCTTCAGAGAAGATGCATCTCACCTCCTCCTGTTTTATTTCTTACCTCCGTGTTGTGTTCTAAGCTCATTACCAGCCAAATAAAGCAAACCAAGCTTCCAATATGTTATCTAAATTTCAGATCTTATGCCAGGTTATCTAGACAGGATCAGAGAAAAAGCAACCTGTCCTCCTTTATAACACGCTTTGTGATTTGCAGAACTTGCTTGTGCAACAGTATTTTTCCAAGGAGCTCATTTAAATTGAAAATACCTGAAACCAAGAGATTAATTGCTTTCTATAATACAGAAGCAAAATGATAAAGGAAGACGCAAATCTATTTCTTGCCCTGTAATAGCTTTGGACGTCAGTGGGTGAGAGGATATTTAGATTGATAAGATTGTGGAGGTGCTTGTAAGTGGACACATTACAAACATTTGAGGCTGAGAAAGCATAGCAAACCTTCCACATGTAACATTTTGGTGGAATACTCAATTAAAGAGAACAATAAATTTCTGTCAATCAGAAAACCTGAGGGGCCTGAAGGTAATCAGTTAACTGAAAGGCTTGTATGTTCCAGGGAATTTACTGGTTTGTGTCTTGATAGTTTGACAAAAATGTTTCACTCAGATGTCTGTAAAATTAAAATACTATAACGAAGTTTTGCAATTTTTGGCAGTCTTTGGGGAAATGGCATTCCAGGCTAGAAAAACAAATGTGAGATGTTATTTGCCATCAGAACACATAGGGGGGAAAACGTTCAAATTAAAACAAGTTAACATCACAGTATGTTAAAAATAAGACTCATCAATCACATTTAAAAAAAAAGCTGAACCATTATTTATGGTGCGGAAATGTAATCTCAGATATGCATTTCCCATTGAATAGTGACCTATATCCCACTTTAATACAGCAGTTTAAGATTAAAATAAAATAAAATAGACAAATAAAAATAAAACCAGAATTCCAAAATACAATATGAATGGAAGAAAATATAGTCAGAGGGGCATTTTTCTTTCTTTTTTAGGCAGCCTTTTCATACCTAATCTGCACAGCTGGAATCTGCTGGGCAGGAACTAGTAGAACGAGAGAATGATTTCATGTTTGAAATGTTCCTTGTAAACATTTGTAGATGCCCAGAGAGGTATTTACCTAAGCATGATGTCAATCAGTGAGAATGCCAGGCCTAAAGCAGCGCAATCTGTTTCCATTGTCCACCTGTATCTTTCCAGAAAAAAAAGACAGAAAAAGAAAAAAAAAGAAGAAAAAAAAAAAAAGAAAAACATTTAGAGAAAGCTACTCTGCTGGGGTAATGCAAGCCTAGGAAGACTTGCTGGATGTCCGATCTATCAGTCTATTGCCGGTTTGCAGTTGCCTTTATGAAATATCCGTGGGAGCCCCATTGCTCAGGTCTTCCAGCACAGTTTTTCTGAAAGGGGCGTTCTTTATTTAACCTGAGAGAGCAATCCAGCAAAGTTTTGATTACTGTTTTCCTCCCTGTTTTTGTGCAGTTACAATGTAGGGATCATGCAAGTGAAAAGCACAAATATCCTTTAAATGTTGCATCGCAAAGGCAAGAAAGTTACTTTAAAGCTGTCAGGCAGATGCTCCCCTGCTGTTTGTTATTGCTGTCACTTTACATATGTGCACCGTGGTGTGTTCTGCCACCCAAAGGATGCATGGAGCAAAACCTTCGACAAAGAAAGAAATTCAGAAACATTATGAGTTTAAATAAAATTATGGCCATTTTACCACCAATACTTTTTAAAAATACCTACAAAACTTTGAAATGAAAAAGAATGCTTTAAAGACAGGACTGTCATATCATAAGGCACTAAAATAATTTTAAGTAAAATAATGAAGTGTCATTAAGAAAATAACTGCTTCTCTTGGTGAAATATGCACCTTCAGACATGAAACAGTGAAGTACGAAATGGTGGACCTCGTTTAGATTAAACAACTATTTAGAGGCAAGGACAGACTGCACTTTTGCTTCCAAAGGTTAATAATGGAATATGGTTGAGTTATTATGATAATAATTTAAGGGCATAAATTAGATAATGCTATTGTAATATGAAATAATAATACTTTTTCATACATTCTAGGTCAGAAAGTCAGTCAGACTTGATTTGCATTCTAATAGTGATTCACATTTTTTCCTGTCATTTCACCATTTGTTTTCATGATAAATAATATTGATGCTGATATATTAACAGCTACAAATATGTATAAAATACTTTTCTTGTCTCTATTTTTATCTGGAAACTTATGTATTTTAGGCTTAAATTCAGTCTTGAAGTATCTCCTTGAGAAACTCTTTCATGTTTCGAAGCCAATGATCAGATGGGGGGCAGTTCAGTAATGTTTTGAATGGGTCATTTTGGCAGATGATGACTCCTGCCTGCCTTTTTCCTTTGGCTACTCCAACTCCACCCAAGTTGATGGTTTCTGTACTGAGTCTGAAAATAGCACTAGTGAATTTGATTACAGGAAAGGGCTCTGAGTCTGAATTACCTTGCAGAGAACAATTTGCATATACTCAATAAATTTACAGTTTTACTGTATTTGTTTGCAACATATCAGATTTAAAGATTCTGTAGGTCTACAGATGATACCACATTGTACTACAAAACAAATAAGAAGTGATTGCCCTAGATCAGCACCAAAATTTGGTAAGTTAAAAAAGTCCCAAACAGAATTCTTGTTTTTTCTTGTATTTTAGTTTAAAACTTTGTAAAAATCCAAAGACAAACAAACAAAAAAAAACCACAAAAAATTATGCATTGTCATTTAGAAATGTACGGCTAATATAACCTGATATTATGACCAGCCTTCAGCTTTCCTCTATTAAATTATAGTGAGTGACAGTGAAATTAATACAGCATTCTTACAGTTTCTACCCTCCCTGAATGAATATAATCTGAAGGCATTTTCAAAAAGTCGTAATATAAAAACATCACCCTTCTTCAAAAAGCTAGCTAGTAAAGGAATCTTGGAATATAGACAATACGCTAATTTCTTATTCTAACTCAGTCATTTAATTTCTTGGCCTGGACAGCAGCGCATACATTCCCTCACTTAACTCCATCATATTTTTTCTAATTATGCTAGAAATTATTGAGTCTATTGAGTAGTACAGCCTCTCTGTATTTTCATAGCACATTAAAATACATGTTTGAAAGTTGTATTTGATGAGACACAAATAGTGTCAATATAAAGACAAATTATTGTATGTGCATTTCTGAAAATGGATAAAATATTTTGTAAAACGTATCTTTTCAGCTCTGATGCTCAAAATATTATCTATGATCTATAAGATGGTGCAGACCAATACTTATGCAACTAAAAGGTAACATACTACATCTCTGTAATTTCAAATAAAGTTGTATTTTAAGAATGCTATTGTAAAAACCAGCCTGCAGGATGCAAACCTGTAGGATAATGGATTCCTGTATGTAAAATGCTCTAGGTTGATTTGATTATCCATGTCCTCTATAAAATTCTTATGAGCCTACAGCTGTTTCAGTATTATAATTACAAATACAATATTTTGTCTTGATAGAGACATATATTATTCAGATACACTACTGTTTCGTAGCCAAAGTGTTGTGGACAATATAATCAATGACATTTCTTGCATGCTTAAGATACCTCGGAGAAGTCTACATATAGTAAGTGGCTTATTATGAATGTTTTTATAATTATTTCCAAATCATATAGATTGAACTGAAAGCTGAAATACACAGAAAAGTTATAAAAAGGAAAAAACGTAGTTAAAATAGAAAGTGTAATTTTTGCAAATGAAACCTAATTATGGTTTATCATAGCACTTGAAAGGTTTCTGTCTTCAGAGAAAATTCATAGAGTTTGCGTGCTCCAAAGAGTCTGGGACAAACTACCAGCAAAACACAAGGCCTTTGCTATTACCTACTGAAGGCAGAGCTTAAACTTCAGAGTGCGAGATGTCTGTTTAGCAATTTGTACTCAAATAATTTGCTTACTTGGGGGTTAAATGAAAATTTAAAGTAAGTCAGAGATGTACCAACCTTTCAAATTTACTTGTATCTCATGCCTTGCAAGAATTCCTTTGTATCTATAAATGCAGTTGTTAACATAATTTATTTTAAGTATGCCTTTATATCCATTATGACAATAATATTGCTTAGCATTTAAAAGGTTGATGGCAGTTGATAACTGCTTATTACTGGTCAGAATTCTTTTCAGAGGTTTCTTGGTTTGCCTGTGGAATACAGTAACATAACAGCATGTAACTTCCAACTTACTGTATACATCTTACTGTTTTTTTCAGCTGTCTACAACTAAAGGTTTTGTTGCTGGCAATTTAAGTTACACTGAGGAAGATGGTACAAAAGTGAATTGTACCTGCGGTGCAACAGTATGTATTATAAAACAATAATGGTAATTCATAGCATCTACCTTTGCATGATATCCAGCACTCTTTGTAGCTCAGATTACTGTATACATTTATTATACAGACCTGTGCTCGTGCCAAATTGAGACATTACAACCCAGGTGAAAAAAAGAAAGATAAAAACTATTGCTGAATTGCATTGCAGTTCTGAAGCTCACCAGGAATATATCCTTCGGGTATGGTTTTTAGCACTGCCTTCTACCACGGAAGCCTTGCAGAGGAAGGCGTATATATTGTGTATCTTAGGCTTTATATTACAATGTTCTGTCGAATAAGTTCTCTGAATCAAAAATCCTGAGCACTCTGAACATCCTTTGTTTCTGTCACAATAGATTGATTTCTGGCAGAATAAGGAAACAAGTCTTACAGCCATGCACCAGTACAGGTTGGGGGCTGACCTGCTGGAGAGCAGCTCGGTGGAAAGAGACCTGGGAGTCCTGGTGGACAACAGGATGACCATGAGCCAGCAATGTGCCCTTGTGGCCAAGAAGGCCAATGGCATCCTGGGGGGCATCAAGAAGAGTGTGGCCAGCAGGTCGAGGGAGGTCATCCTCCCCCTCTACTCGGCCTTGGTGAGGCCACACCTCGAGTACTGTGTCCAGTTCTGGGCTCCCCAGCTCAAGAAGGACAGGGAACTGCTGGAGAGGGTGCAGCATAGGGCTACTAAGATGATTAGGGGGCTGGAACACCTCTCTTATGAGGAAAGACTGAGGGAATTGGGTCTGTTTAGTCTGGAAAAGAGACGGCTGAGGGGTGACCTTATTAATGCTTACAAATACTTATAGGGTGGGTGTCAGGAGGATGGGGCCAGGCTCTTTTCAATGGTGCCCGGCAACAGGACAAGAGGTAATGGGTACAAACTTGAGTGTAGGAAGTTCCACCTAAACACGAGGAGGAACTTCTTTCCTCTGAGGGTGGCAGAGCACTGGCACAGGCTGCCCAGAGAGGTGGTTGAGTCTCCGGCTCTGGAAACATTCAAAACCCGCCTGGACGCGTTCCTGTGCAACCTGCTCTAAGGTGACCCTGCTCTGGCAGGGGGGTTGGACTAGATGATCTCCAGAGGTCCCTTCCAACCCTGTGATTCTGTGATTCTGTGTGAATTAACATACTCATATGGTCCTCAATGAGCTGCTTTTACCACAATGGACAGCCTTCTCTAGTACCAATAGCACAGACGGGAGACTGAACAGAGCCTCTAAAATCTCTTTTTAGATTTTAGATTTAGATTCTTTCCAGAAAGAAATCTCTTCCTGGACCCAAATTATGTTCTCATTTACAGAAGTTTAATGATGATACTCCATCGGCATAAGAGTTGATATTATCTTCATTTGCCCAGCACTGTACAACCAAAGGCATATAATATCAGGCTGTTTGGTTTTAGGTTTATCACTTATACAGGAATTACAGACATTAGAAGGGCTTGTATTGTCAACTAATTTTATCAAAGGTGGCACCGAGCTAAAGAGTAGTTTATAACCATGGTTTCGTAAGAGTCAAGAGCCAAAGGTGGTTTGAAAAGATGAGATTCAACTAATCTAGTCCTAAAAGATTTGCTATAGTTGTGCAGAATATGAGAGCAGGAACAGAACTCAGACTTGCTGACTGTTGTCATGATTTCCTGGAAAATGTGTTCATTGTGAGCTTAAGTCGGTAATTTCAAAATGGAAAGATAACCTTAGCTGCTTACTATACTTTGTTTTGAGGCAGAGCATAAGGACCCCTGTTGTTAATGCTCTTCTACAGCTCTTCATATTTTTATTTGTTGAGTTGTTCCACCCTGGCACCAGAGGTGATTTAGCAGTCAGAAGTAAAAACAGACCACACACTTCAAAATATACATATTCTTTTGCCAAGTTCTTCCTCCAGTTCCTGTTTTCTCATCCATATGCTTGCCAGATTGCGCCAATCCTAATATGAGATGTAAAGTAAACATGACTATGTCTTAGAAATGCTGCTCCAAAATAGTTATAAAATCAGGTTACACGTTAATAAAAGAAAGGATTTAGTGGTCTTCCAAAAAGAATACTTAAATGTTTTAAGCCTGTATTAAATTTGCAACCTTCACACCAAGCTGACTTTTTTTTCTGGCTGAAACAGATAAATGATTGATCAGGACATTGTTATCTCTGTAACGCCCATATGATGAACAATCTTCCATGAGAGTAGCACAAATACTTTTGAAAAGCACCTTGTTATAACAGAAGGACTCCTACACAGCCATACAATGGAGCAGGATATGAATGGTTGAATGTGCTTATAAAGCGATGAAAATGTCAAGATTGATCTTGTATATAGAAAATGAATGTTTTTTTCAGGATGTAATAGTGTCCTTCGTTACCTAATGTTGTTATTTTAAAATATATCATTTTCTCTATTTAAAATGATTAATCTCATTTTTGTTGTTTTAGGCAGTCACTGTGCCATCTAATGTTCAAGGAATTAAAAGTATCCTTTGAGCAAGAACTCTCATTGTAGACTGAAAAAATAAAGTAAAAACAAAGAATATTCCAAGTTAAACAATGTTCTGGTAATTTTTTCTTTGCTTGTTGGCTCTGAAATTGAGTCATGAACACTGCTTTTGGCTCCAGAACAAGTATTTTAGAGCATTTAGTTTTAATTGATTGGTGTGATGGATCATTTTACATGCAGCTAGCCTTAACAGAAAAGATTTAATCTCACATGCCAAATTTATGTTAATTGTAGAAAAAGATGCAACTTTTCAGAGACTCCTTGATGATGACTTCTGCAATAAATTGTCCCCATGTATAATGATTACGGTATGCATCTAACATTTCATATCGTCTAGCTAGACATAGGGAATTTAAATAATACTTTAGCAATGTAGTGGTGCTCAAACTTGGTCAAAAGATCATAATAAAATTAATATGAAACATATCTAACAATATTTTTTAAAATTTTATTATCCTCATAGAAATACAAAATACACATTCTAAAGACTTTATTTCCTCCAAACATCTCCTTAGAGCTTGGTAGCTTATCAACTTCATGTGCTGCTGCAAAGTAGCTGCCCCACTCAGTCTCAGAAATGTTAGCTGTTGAGTAACCTTTTGTCCTTCAGGATCCTCGGTTTAGCAAACCCAAATGAAATAGAACTGGTTGATTTTGGATTGTACGGAAAGAGCTATGGAGCCTGGAGAATTAATAGGAATGTGTAAATGGAATATGAATACTTACGTGTTCTGGGACAAATTTGGCTCACAATGAGGAAAAAACATAGCCCCATACCTAAGAGAGATAAGCATTTATACTATGCCACATGCTGTCCAGTTACAGTTAGTCATAGCAAGAACTTGTTTTATAGTGTTTTGTTAGTGCCATAAACATTTTTGAAAAGAAAACAGTGGCCTCCTTAGACCAGCTTATACAGATACCAGGGTACATCTATACATAAACTCCCAGACCTTACATATTAACGCCTTAAATAGAGGAATGTATGATACTTCTACAGTGCCTGTAACCCAGGACATCTGCTGTGCTGCTCCCCAGCCCGCTCCTCCTTCCCTCCTCACAGAGCCAAAATAGGAGCATAGAACTTTCCCTGAAAAATAGCTGCTGGAGAAGTACTTCTGCCAGCATTTTGTTTGTTTGCTTGCTTTCAAATGACAAACGTAAACACATATGTAGCCAGATGCTATTTTAATTATTTTAAAACTGTCTGCTTTTGGTTTATTTCCTTAGGGAAGAGGCGTACCAGATCTTAATACACGACTTCTGGTCAGAAAGCTGTGGGATACTTTTCAAATTCCCATTTTCACCCTTATGGATGCAGATCCACACGGTAAATCTGTAGAGGTGCAATGAAAAAAGGAAAGCAAAATGTATTTAGAATGTTTCTTCTCACTTTTATGGGAAGGTACTCAGACCATACAGATCCAACACAATCAGAAGGTTCCTGATTTATGCAGAATATATCTAGGTGTACAGAGGGAGTTTAAATGAAACATCAGTACTGGCTTTACATCCCCATTGAATATATCCTTACCCTCTGTGATAATTTGTTGTGCTTTGAGGTATTAATAAGAATCTTACCTTGTACCTAAAAAAGAAAAAAACTATAGAATTCGTAGCTCAGTATAGAGCTAGATTTTGAAAATACCTGTGGGCCTAAAAATGGGGATAAGGATAATGGAATTTTATGATCCATTGCATGATTCCACTGATTTTAATGGGAGTTAGGCACTTGACCACTTCTGAAAGTCTCAGGAGGTCCTAGCTATATCTTTACCGAGCTAAATACCATTGAAAATGTTGCTCTGACAAGAATTCCAGCTGTTGGCTATACTATTCCTTTTGTAAAATAAAAGGAAATTACAGGAACTTTTGCAAATGTTGCTCAGTTTGGTAAAAGTAAAATTTTTAACTACATTATGAACTTTAGGCCAGACAGACATCAAGAAAATAGTATGTTTGAGCAAAGTGAGGCTTTTATTGGTTTTAAAGTAGTTCACATATACTTACATTAATAATTCAACACTCATGCCAATAGTTTACAGTAGTGAAAGCTAGAAACTACAAGTCTGATGCCAGCAGGAATAAAGTTAATCCTAAAACAAATCCATCACATTCTGGATGTGCTATTCCATTACATCAGAAGCAGGTCTGAAATTTCCCTCATTTCCTGAGGGATTCTGTGTATGTGAGTGTGTATGCCTTTGTTTGAATTCAGAATCTGAATTCACATACGCAAAATGTAGAAAATCTCTTATGTCTATACACTGATACCACCTGAAATTGGGGAGATCACTGCAAAATGAGAAGCAGCTGCTTAAAGCAGTAGTATTAAGAGATATGGATTATGCAGGCTAAAGAAAGACAGTTTTTGTGATACATGTTGGACAACGCATAAAAGAGCTGATTATCTTTGGTTTTGAAATGACTATGTACAGACAGCGTGAAACATTTATGTAAAGGTGACGTGTTATGCTCAAATTCTGATTATTTTGACATACTCTAAAAATAATTGTAAACCATAAAGAACCTCACTAATCATAAAGATGTAACTGTTATGTCATAAAATCAAATTCTTAATGGAGTCTTCTTAAACATGCCCAGTGTGCAGATAAACAGACACTTGACATTTGGTATTCTGCAACCTAGGTGTAGAAATAATGTGCATCTACAAATATGGATCTGTGGTGAGTATAATTTTTTTGCTTCAAATATATTGTTTTGTAGCCCAGCCTTGAAGCTGGGATGTATGAAACGTTACAGCCATTTGTCATGGTTTAGGCTGGGACACCTTTGTTAGAATGGTTACTGCTTTTTATCATTTTGTTTCAACACAAAGACACAGTTTTTAGGCCTCGTATATCTGCAGAAACGGCTTCTTCCTGCAACAAAAAGAAACAGGACAACAATGAGAGGTGTTTCATTTAATTATATTTCAGTTTTTCCCTGCTGCACAGGCAGTCTTCAGTCCAAATAGAAAAGTTTTCTCCATTTTGTTTTGTTTCTGCCTTAGAAGAGAAATGAAGGCTGGGGGCCTTGGGAGGAGGAGGACATAACTTGTGAGATGCGTGACTCTCCACAAAATCATGTTATGTTGGTAAAGATTTTGTTTTGGGGTGAGAATTCACTTATGGATACATGTGTTAGTGTGGAACATTATGGAAAAAGAGGCAAAGGGAACAAGAAGGTATTGTTATATTACACTGCTAAAAGATGAGGTACAGGAAGACGATACGGAAGGCAGGCAGACTGAGGTGAAGGCAGAGGGCAGGAGCAGATGGGTGAACTGTTCAGTAGAGCAATGGAGAAAGAACATCCAAAGTAAAAAAAAAAAATAAAAATAGAACTTCAGAAAACTGTCAGACATCGATTATGTCAGAGTTCAAACGTAGGTCATAACATGTGCCTCAAGGACATCCAGGGACACAGAACTCCCAAGTTTTCAGGTGAGCTGTCACATTTTCAGCTCTCCTACAAAGGTGTGTAAACTTTGTAAAACACTATTTTCCAGGAGTAAATTAAATTGTCAGGCTCCTTTAAAAGTTGATTTTTCTCAATTACAGAGGAACAGGTGTATCAAATGAAACTAGAATATGTCAAGTTCATTACAAAAAATGGAAGTATTCCTTTATACATGTAATTTAACTGTGACACTTTGCTGTAGGGTGCTGTAGATGACAAAAGTTTTCATGGATTCTAAAACCAACCCGACAAAATCAAGTATTACACCACCACCACTTCTGGCTCAGAAAGTTGGAGTCACAAACCGTTGGGAGCAGGGGGAGTATTCTGAGAAGTATCATTAATTGCTTATTTGTTTTTTCACTTTTCCCTAAGATATTTACTGTAGCCATGATACTGCACCAGATGAACCTTTGTTTGGGATATTTTTATATTATGTGGTACTTTCCAGCAGAAAATATTAGAAATTTCTAGATTTGATTGTCATTGCTCCTCCTGGCTTAATTGCTTTTTTGGTTTTGGCAATCAGACTCATATTGACTATAAAAAAAAAAAAACAAAACCAAAAACCAACAACAACAACAACAAACCAAAGAAGACCCACCAAAAAACCAAACAAAACTGTTCAGATCTAGACCAGCCTAAACTGGATTATTCTAGAATCTGTCGTAGGCTGAAGGGTGCAAGTCTTAGCGAAGGAACGGTTTCCGGCAAGGGGATACGGTAAGCTTCAGTTGTGCTATTTTATCCTTATACCATTCTGATAGTGAAAATACCTAACTATCTTTGTAATAAAATCTGACCGTGACCTCGGAAGGCATACATCTCAAATAATTTAAACGTCACTGAATGTTATAGTTGACCTTTCTTATTTTAGTCAATGTCTTTTGAGGCCCATCATCTCACCGTTCCATCTATAAAGTGGCTTGGTCTCCTTCCATCTGATCTTCAGAGGTTAGTGATTTCCCCAAGAGAAACAGAAGTATTCTTCTGTTTCAGAGACAGGAAATGCAATCTGACTTAATGCACAAAGACAACTGACATTTAAATCCATTATCATTTTCACATATTATTTTGGCTTAATATAAAGAAGTAAATTGGAATAAATATTTTTTAAGTATATGAGAAAATTTAACAACTTTATTTTCTTTTCAGATTAAATATACGCAAAGATGTCCTGATTCCATTTACAAAGCAAGATCAAAATAAGTTAGCAAGTATACAAAAGAGACCTTACATCGCTTGTCAGCCAATGTGGAAAAAAGAAGTATGTATAAACCTATTGTTTTCTATTTCTTACTCCCCACAGGACAAATCCTATTCTCTGCAATCCTATTCTTCTTTATGATGACAAACTCCTAGTACAGCAGAACCAGTAAGGTTTTGCAGCCCTAGAAAAAGGCAAGAGTGAGACAGCCCACGCCTGTTGTCTCTGTATCAGTGGGTCTCAGCGGCTCACAGGCCAGAACCAGCAGCTTTTTAAGCTTTCCTGCCATTAGTCACCGGATGATCGTATGCTGTACAGGGGATTTTACTGCTTTCCTAAATATTACACAATATATTACGTCTGTACAAGGAGGGGAATGCTTCCAAGAGTTACTTGCTCAGTACTAGACTTCTAATCTCACCTGTAGCTTTTAAAGCATATATCCCAATTCTGGCATATTTATGTGAAATGGTTACAAAGGAAGAAAAGGTATTGTGTACCTTCTCCTTCCATTTATACTCATCTTCCAAACTGTTTATGTTACACATGAACATACAGTAAAATGAATCAACTCAGTGACAGGGATTTTGCACTTCATGGTTCTCATGCACATCCAACAAGTGTAATTCTTATTTAAATAACCCTGGATCAGGCTGTTACAGCATCGCACATTAATTTGTTCCTTTTTTTTTTTTTTTTAGCTGGAAATTATGGCAGCATCTAAACTGAAAGCTGAAATTCAAGTTTTAACTTCTCTTTCATCAGATTACCTTTCCAGAGTCTATTTACCAAACAAACTGCAATTTGGTGGATGGCTGTGAATGCTTGTTTGTAAATGAAATGTTTTTTCTTTATATTGATTTATTTTGTGGACTGGGCTTAGAAAAAATGCAGAGAGACAGAGGAGTATGCTTCAGCTTTTTGTTAGGTTTCTTCATCGCTGTATGTAGCTTATCATTATCTAATTTTCCTTTTTCAAAACCTAAGAGAAATTACAATTCTTTTACAGAGTACTGTTGAGTCCATTCTGGGGCTTCTGCACTGTAACAATGCCAAATGCAATGGTACACACGTAAAAAGACAATGAAATAAGTTCTTTCTGGCCAGAAAACGTTAAGTTCAAAAATGTATCACGGAATTGCTTTGCCTTCTGCCTTAAATAGCACAAGACGATGCTGCACCAACCGTTTTATTTTTGAAGACAGTAAAAGACTTTGTAAACAATTTATTGCCTCCTTCTGGAAATTATTTTAAGTAAAGCATTGTGGCATTTTGTGTTTGCTGTAAATTCAGACCAACAAGTCAGAGATAATTCTTGATTGCTGCATAACCTCGAGCAGCTATAAATGTTCCAGCAACCAAAGTACTATTTGTCGTCAATCAACATGTAAGCAAGCGTTACTGATTAAGAATTTAATAAACAGTCCTGTTAATGATGCACATCGTTAACAGAATCCCGTGTTCATTTTCTTTATCTAGTTGGCTCTAAGACAGTAAAAAGGAGCAGGAAACTGTGATGATTAAAGTGTACAACAAGTCTTATGTGAGGAAACCAAATTGACTGCATAGAAAGTACTTCCAAAATTGATCTACACAGTCATCAGCGTGGATGGTAGAGGTATTATTTTCAGCAGACTTATCTAGTTGGGGTTTTTATTTACCGCACGGCTGCAGTGTTGCTACCTATTAGCAACGCCTAGCGGCCGGGCGCACAGCCAGGCGGGATGCGGGACGGACCCACGGCTGTTGCAGGCACAGCCCTTCAACCCCGAGCGGCGGCGCTGCCTCCCGATGGCCCTGCCGCCAGGACCCTTCCTCCGCCCGGCCCTAAGGA
>VYZM01017088.1:290918-309298 GCA_013398915.1 Dromas ardeola | reverse complement strand
TTTTTTTTTTTTTTAATCTTCAGCATGATGCTCCTGTGAAGACTATCCATTGGATTAAAGCACCAAATTATAGCTGTGTGATGACAGGAAGCTGGGATAAAACTTTGAAGGTATGATTTTTACCTGAACAAATGGACACAAAGCATGCTAGTGATCTGTGTATGAAAATATTTATGTGAAATGAAAATATTTTATTATTTTTATAAAAAACAGATTAATGAAATAGACTTACTTCATAGAGAGTTGCAGTATTCTGGCTATGGACAAGAATGAAACAACTTGGTACCAATTGCGTTCTCTTTACTAAAGTAGTTTAAATGGTGTATCCTTAACTCCAAGCGTAAGTTTGCTCATTTCTCTGTTTCCATCAGTTCTGGGATACCCGCTCACCAACACCTATGATGACATTGCAGCTCCCTGAAAGATGTTATTGTGCAGATGTGGTAAGCCATGATACACAGTAAACTAGTGTCAGCTAGATGTCTGGGAATAAGAATAAGCTGGCAGTCTTTGAGGCTTCTGTAGGTTAGCGCTAAATACTGGCTGTTAGTACAGGATCGTAGAATAGCTTCTTCAGGGATTTCTCTGAAATAATAATAAATAGAATTCTCTGCCACGCTGTTAACAGGAGTGTCTTCCAACCTGTTTTACAACCTTATCCAGGTTGATCTTTGTGTGATTTTAGCAATAAAACATAAATTGATGTTGATCAGGCTCTGGAAAATAGGTTTTTGCATCATTGAAAACACACTTAGTATCCTTTTAACATCACAAAACCAAATTAGCACTAGGACTGACCTACCCTTATTTCTGGATGAGTTTGTGTTATTGTTACTGTGATTCACATTGGAAGGGTCAGCTAATAATTAGAAGCTAATAAGAAGATTTTTGGTATGTTTAATTTCTCAATGGCAGGGAAGAATGATTTGTTTTGTTTGAAGATAGGTCTACAAATGAACTTCGTTCTTTCTCTTCTCCTCCCTTCCCTCCCCGTCTTCCCCCCCAAAAATAATGTAATTCCTTTAGCTTCTTCAGGGATTTCTCTGAAATAATAATAAATAGAATTCTCTGCCACGCTGTTAACAGGAGTGTCTTCCAACCTGTTTTACAACCTTATCCAGGTTCATCCTATGGCTGCTGTGGCCACTGCAGAAAGGGGTTTGATAGTTTATCAGTTAGAGAACCAGCCTTCTGAATTTAGAAGAATAGAATCTCCTCTTAAACACCAGGTAAATGATAATATTTATTATGAGCATATTTATACAGATTGTTGAAGTTCTGGGCTTGCCATTTTTTGGTAAAAACGAGCAATGTTTCAAAACCAAAGTACTTTATTTTAGAATGGCACGCGTCCTGGTTTGCCATTGATCTATTGCTGATCTTCATAAGGATTTAGAAATGTAAATACTGTTGCCCAAATTCTCAATGGGATTTGACCTATCTCTTGACCTTGTTTGTGGTTTTGCTTTACTTTGCATTGATGTGTGTGATGTTTTGTGTCCCCATGGAAAACAGACAGCATTCAGAAAATTTGCCCCTCAAGTCTCTGTCTGAAATCCTCTGTATCTTTCTCAAATTTAGCATCGCTGTGTTGCTATTTTTAAAGACAAAGTGAACAAGCCTACTGGATTTGCCCTTGGAAGTATTGAAGGAAGAGTAGCTATTCATTATATCAACCCCCCAAATCCGTAAGTATCATTTAATAAAACATTCTTTCTTTATTGCCCAGTTTACAGTGAGGAAAATAAAAAGTCTTTATTTTTATTTTTATTTTTTCCCCCAGTGCAAAAGATAATTTCACTTTTAAATGTCATCGCTCCAATGGAACAAACACATCAGCACCTCAGGATATCTACGCAGTAAGTGCTCAGCATATGTCATTATATCATTTATACAGGACAATATACACTCTTAATGTAAAATTGGCTATGAATTGTTTGTTCTCCTTGACCTTTTGTCTTGCCTAATGTTATCTTAGGCATATGTTTAAAGACCAGTCATGGTTACCCATTAAGAGGAAAGATAAATTTTTGTACTTCCCTTAAAACAAGCACCAGATCAGCCATTCATTAAATCATCCTGGTGGAGCTGACGCTTGTTAATTTTGCTGATGTTGAAACAATACTTTCTTTATTTGGGCAATGGGATTATACATTGAATTTTTAGGTACTTCAAAAAAGACGATGCTTTCCTTGTTGCTTTGGTGTTTTTTGTTTGTTTGGGTTCTTTTTGCTTTTCCCCGATAACATATCTGAAAACATTTTAAAAAAAACCAAAACAAACTATATCTAGTTGAAAAAAATCTTACCTGTGCATTTACTCTCTCAGGATTCAGCACGTGTGTTGTGAGCGTTCCTGTCATCTGTTCGTGTGTGGTGTTTTAATAGTATTCGGTGTGATTCTGCAGGTAAATGGGATAGCGTTTCACCCCGTCCATGGTACTCTTGCAACGGTAGGATCTGATGGTAGATTCAGCTTTTGGGATAAAGATGCACGAACAAAGCTAAAAACATCAGAACAACTTGACCAGCCGATATCTGCTTGTTGTTTCAACCATAATGGCAATATATTTGCATATGCTTCCAGCTATGATTGGTCAAAGGTAAGAAAGGTTTAGACTCATATTCATACAAGTTGACAAGTAAGACTATCCTTTTCACGTGGCTTTCACTGTTCTTTATAAATAGTAGCTGAGTCTTTTTACTTTCACAAGCATGCAAGAAAACTTACAGTCGTCATTTTAGACATCTGATGAAATTTAACACTGAAGTAGTTCATTCTTTGTTTTTTAGCTTCAGTTGGATAAGATTGCCGAACAGTGCTATTTTGCAAATGTGGATGAGCAAAATTTAAATTGCATGATTCAGAAATTATTCTGGTTGCCTCACACACGTTCTGCTCTGGGGAGTGTCATGGCACAACGTGGCACCCTAACAGGTTCCCACAAATCTTTGACATGCACATCTCTGCTTCTGCGTATTCTTTTTAACTTTAAAAAAAGCTGTGACTGTGGTTATAAACACTTAAACCAGTGTTTGAATGCCATGCACTGCATTTCCAGTACCATTCAGTGCAGCTTGCTGTGGCAGTTATTTATGTATTTCTTTTGCAAACTTGACTCAACAATAAATCATACAGATGCAAGAGAATCACAACAAAACATAATATGTAGAGAATCAATACTTCTTAATAGTTTAAGAAGGGAGTAGCAAGGCTGAAATGTAACTGATTTGAATGGAATGGCTACTTCCATTAAAAGTATTAGTTTCCTGTTATAACTCGTGCTTTTAAATTTGAGGATAATATTCCTGAACGTTGAATGCAGATAGCGCGCAGATGAACTTGATTGAATGTCACGAAGAGAGCAAAATTATAATTTCCTGCATTGTGTCTAGCCTTCTGGATGCTGCGCAAAGCAAGATAACTTTGGTAGATACTAGGGTAGGGAATTCCATTCTAAACGCTTGGGTAGCCTGCAGATAGATACGCACCGAGGTATCCTTCCCATCTGTAAACCAATGTTAAGCAGTAAAAGCGTTGGGTGCTAGGTACTAAATTTCCTTTCTAGAACCGCTTCTGTCAAGTAGAGTTGGTAATTTTCAAGTTGTGCATTGGACTGTAATAGCTTTATTAGTGTTTACTCTCCCTGATTTGAATACTTGTGTATTGAGTTGGTAATGTGTATGCAAATAATATCAATATGCAAAATAACGTATTTGCATCTGCAGTTGGGGAGCAGAGATATTTTTGCAGTTGCCTGTAGAACTTGGGTTTTGCTTTGAAAAAAAATGTGACCGTATTTCATTTAAAAGATACAAACTGGGTAGCCATTAATGTTTTAGTTTCTTCTCTGCCTAGAATGATATTTTTAAAAAATAATCATATTGAGCTCTTATGCTGCATCTATAAAGTAGAACTTGGACATATGTGGTTATTTTTATATGAACAGGTTTTTGTATTTAAAAATGGATAAGCGTCCCTTAAATTTTACTTTATACGCAGTTCTTGTAATTACTTGTTACAGTAACCTGTTTCTAATCCACCAATGTTGTCCAATATCTGGTCTGAAAGACTTTAAGATTAAATCTTAGTAAACAAAACTCATGGAATATTCATATGCTTACATTTTAACGCTGATATTTTCTTCTTTGAAGAGAGTAAATACAGGTGATTTTTCTTTTTAGGGTCATGAATTTTATAATCCACAAAAGAAAAACTACATTTTTCTGCGAAATGCAGCGGAAGAGTTAAAACCTAGGAATAAGAAGTAGTGAGTATGAGTCTGACTTGTGTTACTCTACTGTTTTCTGCCATTCCTGCCTCTACTCCACTGCTCTTCTGCCATTTGTGCCCTGTTGCACCGTGGTTCGGTCAACTTTGGATCGATAACATTTAGCAGGAACTGTAAAATTACATTAAATGTATTCTAACTTGCTGGAGAACATTTTTGAAATTAGATACTCCGATGTGTATAAGAAAGAGAGGCTAGTATTCATATGACTTATCCACTGCCTGTTCCACAGCAATAATAAAATTGCAGCAGAATCTAAATCTGGGTTAGATATTCCTGTTTAGAATTGCAACCATTTGTATCTATGGATTTATTTTATTAGTACTACATTAAAATATGTTAATTATAATTGTTCTGGAGAAGTTGTATAAATACTGTATTTTTTGTAAGTACTTGAAGAATTGCAAGTAATTCTTCTCAAAGGAGGCTTGTTATTACTTATTATTCAGGGGTTCCTTTCTGATTTTTAAAATGGGAATATCGTCTTCTGTATGCCAGGAAGAAATGCCTTGCGAATTGTTTTCCCTTATGTTTTGAATGAATTTGGTAGGTATGTAAGTGGCCAACAGCAGTGACAGAAACTCGAGACAGAAGATGGGCACAGTGCAAATTCTGCTTTAGTTTTTTCTTACACTCCAGCAATGGACATGACTTTTTAGCCAACAATACTCATGTTTATTCTAGTTCGAAGGAGAAATTGCCCGTTGTGCCAAGTGATATATAGTTCAGTAATCTGAGCAAACCATTAACGGTTTTGTTTTGTTCATGACCAAACCAGTGTGTGCAAAATACTTGTGGCCTGAACTGCTTTAAGACTGACACCTTTTAGAGTTAACAGTTGGTTCGTTTACGTCTCTCTTAACATGGTTTTTGTCCCTTAACAGGGGGTTCTGGACTGAAAAAAAAAAAAAGTACTCATTTTTGTAATAACTAGAAAATAGCACTGGTGAGTTTCATCCTGATCAAAAATGCTGTGAAACAAAACAAGTGGGTCTCTTTCTGACTTGAATCTACCACTGTTTACTCTTAACTAGCCAGTTGTATACATGCCAAAGTTTTCTTTTTAGAAGCGAATGCTTATTATTCCTGTTTAACTATTGTTTGATAATGACTAAATAAAAATGAGGGGGCGCATGTATAGAAATACCTGTCCTATTGTACAAATTCTCTGTAAAACTGTATGTTGTAACACTTATGGATATGGATTCATGCTACATTTCAAATAAAAATTTTAATAAATGCTTTTTTATATTCAAAAGTTCTATTATAATAACATGGGCAAGGTTATTATAAACCTTCTAAAAGCAGCATCTTGTCCTTTCAGTGTAATTCAGATACATTTTCTGAAAGTAAAGTACTTCTCCTCCAGCTGCTTGAGCTGGAAATCTAATGCGTTCCCCAGTTGCTGTTTCTTTATTAATAATTCCTGTGGTTTTGCGTCAAAGAATTAAGAGGACTAGTGTGAAAGTCCTTTTGTTTTGTAAGAATGAATCAAGTTCCTTGCTATCTCAACAGCTAAACACCTGACAATTTGTCGTTAGTACAAATGAATCGTGCTATCTTCAAACTCTCTATAGCCTGCTGGTCCTTTAACTTCTGACTCCTTTTTATGGTGTTCATCAGGTTTTCTTGGGGTGCATTTCTTGTTTGGTATAGTTTTATAGTTGTATGGTTGAGAAAAGTCCATGCAATATACTCTGCTGTTGTTTAGAGGTGCTCTGTTCTGGGTTTTATTTCTCAAGATAGAAGTAGCAAGGAAAAAAACCTGTGTTTTACATGGTTTTAGATTTCACATTCATGGACTCTTTGTTTTCTTTAAGATAGGAAAGAGTTCCCAGCAGTTACATCAGTAGCCGGTCATTTGCTCAAACATTTCTTTAGGTTTTGTTGATTTTTTGTTTTTTATTTTATAAAAGGTTGTGATTGTTATGCTGTAATCTTTGATTGTTAGCACATTTTTCCAGACTTCCCAGTCAAAGGAATGCCACCAAGCAATAGCAGGCTCAAGGTTAAGTATGCCACTGATAGGAAAAAAAAAAAAAAAAAGTAATCTCCTGTGTGCAGAACTCCCACTGGTGTCAACGGGGTAGAATGGAATGTATCATATGTTTCTTGTTTAAAAAATCTGTTTCTTTGTTTAAATACTTAACAATGTATGATGAGAAAATAGATTAGTTCAGCAGCTGCGTTGCTACTGGATCCGGTGGAGTAGCACCTGCTTCAGTGGATACTAAGTTTCCCCAAAATACATTTTCATTATGAAGCCAGCACTGGTAAGTCTCCCTTGTTTGGTAATACAGTTCTGTATTAATATGTTGAGTACTTACTCTCCTGTTGGAATCAATTTCTTTTTATCTGTCAGTGAGGTTTCAGAATTATTTAGTCATCACATTAATTGCTCAGACTAATTTTAAAAGGGCGAATTTTCCATTACATTGCTGTGCACGTTATATTCAATTGGGAGGACAGAGTCAAACTGAACTCATTGGTTTCCCATTACCCAAGTTAAGAGAATGCATTGGCAGTTTACTCCTCCCTGGAATTACTGTGAGGTTCTCCTGTAAAGTACACACAGCTGTTACCCTTCGAGCATCAACCATGTGGTGAGAGCTTGTTCATATTCACACACAAACATGTGTTAACACGCATTCTGGAAATGTATTAACTTGCTATTCTATGACAGTTACCTGCCCCAAAAAACTAAATGAAGTAGAATGTAAGATTCTCATGTGTGTGCCCAAAGCTAACCGTAGGAACGTTAGATTTATAAAATAACTGATTAAGTTTTTTGAAAGTTTGTTGTCGATGTTTGTGTTTTATTGCAGAAAAATAATCTTTGGCATAAAGAGCAATTCAGTTAAGCCCCCCAAGATGGGGACTTTTTATAAACATTTTCAGTTAAGCTGTCTTAACCTTCTCCTGCTCGTCCCACGTCAGTGGCCTTGTATGTTAGTTTAATAAAGTGTATTTCGGAAAACTAAGCAATTGACAATAAGTTTGTCTGCTAAAGCCTTTCAGAAATGAAAGACAAAGATGTTTGCACAATGGCGAGCAGTCGGACAGAGTATCTTAATCTACCCTGTCAGATGAAATGCAATAGCTGAATTGGTGAGTACTCCAGCCTAGCTCCGAGGCTAGGAAAATGGGTTGAGTCATTCTCCAGAGAAGTATGGATTTGGGATAGAGGTGGGGTTAGGTCTATGTGGGAAATTTCAATAAAACTATTGCTTAGTCCTAGTTCAATTTAACTGTGATTAAGCGCTGTTTGCAGACAAGGCATTTGGGCAACTGTCCACTATAAGGAATTGTGTCAAACCAGTCTCAAAAGGCTTACAGTACTTTTGAAATGATGGAAGGCACTTATTTCTTGTTTGGTTTTTTGCTGTTGCTGTTTGTAGAGATGAACCAGGGCAAAATGAAATGTTAAGGTTTATACTGTTTGTTTTTCACATCTTCAGATTCTGTAGCTAAGTGTCATTTGTAGTCTGGCGTAAGAGTAATTTACCTTCTTTCCAAAGTTTTTGGTAGAGATTCGCTATGTATAGCATTTCCCCCAGGTTGTTCAGCAGCTGGGTGAGAATCATCATCTGGTGCTGCAACACAAAATAACGAATGGAACAAATTCGGAATAAAAACAATTCCTGAATGAAATTTTCTACACTAGCAGTTGCAGTATGCACGAAAGGCTCAAAATGTGTTGTTTGAAGCTGTTGCTGTAAATCTCCTGTTGTGCCAGGAGATGGCAGCATCGATGGCTTCTTAACGAAAGCTTTCCCTGCAGCAGCATCCATGGACTGCTGCTCACTTGGCTCCAGTGGAGTTCTCTATGGAGCTAGCAGTGCCATGCGGAGCTGCTGCACGTGTGCTCTAATACAAAATACAGTTATTTGTAATATAAGCTGTCCCAAAATCCTCAGAGAATGGAAGAAGGTACATATAAGATGGAAATACTTTTTGAGTTTTACAGGCGTGTACATGATATCTATCCATAAATATAAACCAGGACCTTCTTAGAACAAACTATGAGATGCTCTTTTAGCTGCTCAGAGACACGTCTGTATTGAACATTGGACAGCGTTGGGGACCTAGGGAGTGTTAAAGGTGTTGGTAGCATGTTTGGGGACTAGACAAGAGACTAGAATTAGGTGAGAGTGGAGCTGAGTGAGTTAGTGTATGAGCTGTTCTGTTTAGTGTTCTAATTAACTTCCCTTTCTAAGACAATCTTAATAACTTAGACTAATTTCACACTGCTATCATAGGAGACTGTAGGTTTAAAACTGGTAAGCAACTTTTGGTTTTTTTCTTCTAAACTGGATTTCTTGAAGGAAAAAAGAAAAAAGTCAATAAAAATACTTCACTAGAAAACAAGCTCAGTGACAAGCTACTTACAAACAAGGGCACTTTTTTCCAAATATTTGAAATGTAATGTCTTTTTTTATTTGCATTTTCAAAGCTGGGAAATGCACAAGCTAATGAAAGGGAGAAATAGTCTTGAATGATAGGATTTGAGTATGTTTTAAATTCCTTATTTACTCCATGTAGCTATTTTGTCCCTGGGACATATGTGACCACTAGCCCCTGCTCCCAACCCCTGGTAATGTGGTTAGCATAACTAACACCATTTTATAAGGCAGGCAGCCATTCTCTGTGACCGAGCGGGTCATGTATTCGTTTCCTTTCCTCACTATCAGGCCCTGAAGGTCCTGTGAACCAAGTAGACAAACCAAATGCATTTCTTCTTCCCCTCCATGCTGGCCTTAAGATTCCTGGGTGCCAGGCCAGTTAACTCCATTCCTTGCTGGCCTTGAAGATCCCAGGCACCAGGCCCGCCAGGTGGCAGTTATGTCCCCGGCACAGAACGGGGAGCGTAACAGCACCCAGAGCACTGGCTATAAAATCAAGCAGTTACGAGCCCTAAGTTGGGAACGTGGACCTGAACTGCTGTTGGACAGTGAGACCTGTGGTCAGGGATGCTGCCTTCTTGTCCGCGTCCTCTGAGGATTGACTGAGTGATTCCTATTCTTTTACATGATTTTCGAGTCTAGATTATGATTGCCTAGTGATACAGCATACTGTGTATTAAGATCTGACCTGATCTGCAGAGGGTTCAGGTGATTAGAAATTATAAGTTGTATTGAAAATCCTGTATTACGCTGCTTATAGATGGTACTACATTGATTCTGCTTGTAGAAATCCTGTGCCCTTTTAATCCTAAATTCTGTCCTATACAAATCATAATGTCCTGTTAAGAAAATAAAGCTTTAACTGCAACTACAATTTAGTGCCATCATCATTCTGCCAAGGATCCCTAAAAGAACCTGTCTGTCCCCTTAGTATCAGGTGACAGGTGTAGTTTAAAACTAAAAAAAACCCAGTAATATCTGCATTGACAAAATGTTGTCTTTGCACACCTCTGGCTGTGAGTTGGAGTTGATAGAACTGTGTATTTCATGCTACAGCTCTTGTTCAAACATCTGTTCTTATTTCCAGGTAAGTTTAGGCTTATAACCAGGCAGTACAGGGGCTATCCTGCTGCTCTCAGCCATAGGAGAGACATTTGAAGTGTGGAAACTGCTCCTGTTCTTCCCTTGCCAGGTCAGGATAAACGACGCAGCATCAGCTGGCCGGCTGTGAGGGTTTCTCATTGTGCGGTATGTTCTGTGTACACACGGAGTAGCCTGTGTTCCCAAGAATCTGCATCAGGAAAGAAGCTCATGGGAATGCAGCCCTGGAGTGGCAGGCTGGGATATTGCAACTACAGGCGTTACGAATTCAAAGTGGCAGTGATCTGCCAGCTCTGCGCCGGTGTCCCGATGGACACGGCAGCAGAGGTGGCACTGCACAGGGCGGGAGTCGGGGCAACAGCTATTTCAGTTCCACTGCACTCGTTCCTCAAATGCAAAGCAAATCTTTTATTTGTACTCCTTACCTGCTTCTGAGATGGGGACAGTGGTACATTAGGTAAAAGGAATTCACGCTGTTCAGGACTCGCAAGGTAATACGAGACTGAGGCGATACCGCAGAGGGGCCGTGCGCCTCGGGAACGCTTTCGCATTGACACAGCGATTCCAAATGTTTGTGTTGCATCAGTTCTGCAAATACTTTTTGTTACAGCGCATAAAAGATACAATACCTGTCAACATTAGCTTCGTAAAGGGAGACCGTTTTCTTCTGTTGACTAATTATCCAGTGAATATATTCAGTTTGAAGAGACACTTCAATAATTCAGCAGGCATGTGCCAGGTAATATAGGAGCTTTTGTCTTACTAGCGGCATAGATCTTCAATCATGTGTAACTCAATCTCTGGCTTTATGTATTCAAGGAAGTGTTTCGTATAGCTCCTGTATCAAGTGCCACTGAAAAGCAGGCCTAGATAAAAGATTAAGGTAATGCTCTTAACTGTGAATAGGGAAAGTTTACCAGTTACTGTCCAGTACATCTTTTGCAGGCAATAACTGCTTTATACGTGTGAAGTCTGTATATGCTGAGAGCCAATAATGAGTTTGTTGTAGTAACAGAAAAATGCTGGAGACTTGCCTGTTAAATACCCGGGTCAGTTAAGTCTCTCCTCCCTTACTTTATGGTGTATTAACAAATGCTTTGTAGTTTGATACCGAATGCTTTCTGTCATGAGTGTTTCTTAAATGCAAATCATTAGTAGTTCTGCATTCTCTGGTTTGCTGTACCAGGTAAGGAGACTGATGGATGTTCAGTTCCTGGGAACACTAGAAGCAAAACTCAAGCAACGGATTTTCTTCAAGCTGTCCCAAGGTATTTCATCACAGTTGTGCCATCTCCCAGAAAGGTGTAAGTTCAAATGTCCTTTTCTGAGCCACCATCCGCTGGTTCAGTCATCCTTCTCTGCTAGCCCACGATACAGCTAACCTACAGCAAAGGGAGATACATTTTCTTTAGAATTGACCATGATTATTGTACTCAGTAAAGTGCAGATATAATGCAGCAGCTCAAACTGTTCTCAAATGACTAAAACCAGACTTAAAATACAATCTTTTTTTTTTTTTTTTCCCCTGTGGAAGGACAGCTGTCTGCCATGCTCCCACCGTAGCATGGAGTGGGATTTATATGGACTCAAAAGGACAGATATCACTTACTGACAGGTAATTGCTTTCTGCAGACATCTGACTCTTTTCCTTGGAGGTCTCCTTTTTCTACATAATATTCGTTCATGGTCTAAAGCAGCAGGGTTGCAGACTAACTGCTTGTTTATGCATTAATGTTTAATTTATGGAACAGAACCTATATATTTGTAAAGAACAAGTTTACACCTGTTGAATGTTGTCAGACTTCAAACATTAGTATGTAGCATTTCAGAAACGCGTTCACTGGACTGAAACGGCTTTTCACAAAAACACAGAAAGATGAGAAACATAGTAAAAGAGAACAGCTTAGCAAAACCTTTTTCATTGAACCCGTCTCCTATCGAGCTTTTGTTCAACCATAGGCTGTGTGATGCAGTTCGAGTCATTCTGTAATGCTGACCTATGTCTTTCACAATGGCTTAGGTCATCCAGTTCATCATCTCGGCACCTTTCTTTGGTGGTCCTGCCGGCAGCAGTGAGGAAATGAAAGAAGATGACTGAAGTCTCCAGGCTATTCTGAACATGGCTTGGCCCAGCGAAAAGTTCCCCAGTAGTAACTTTGCTATCACAGAGTCATCTGAGAACTTACTTGCTACTATTTTGCTCTTACTAAGCCTCCTTATCTTCATGGACAGTGCTGTCAAAGCTGTCCTTCTGGTAAGGAAACAGTTGTTTTTTCTTCTTGTAGGCTGATGAAAATGTCCTTTGAGGTAGGACTGGCCTTGGCACCCCCCAGGCTGGCAGAAGGAAAATAATACTGCAAGAAGTAGAATGCATTTCCTGATTTAGTACCAATCCATAGGCTTCATTCATGAGCTTGACTTTACTTAAAAAATACAGAAAACTGATCTATCAACCTTTTTCTGTCCTTCTGAGAACACGTGCGATACATACCCTCTCTATTGTCATGCCCTTCTCTGTGTGCTTATCCACTAGCTGAAAGCGTGATGTCGTAACTGGTCCGTGTGATTTAGCGGGAAATGGCCTGCCTTTGTCTCAGCCGTCATGTTCAGCTGATGTCATTGTCCTGCTGCAATGTTGGGGACATCGTGTTGCTGGCAATTGCCTGTTGAGCTATTGAAGGCTTTTCCTCATCAGCACTGCCTGCGGTGCTCCAGCCGATGGGATGTGGGTGTTGTACTGTAAGGAACTGGATTGGCATCACCTGAGTGAGCTTTGCCCCTTGCAGTCTCTGACTGGGCTGCCCTTCAGCGGCAGTGTGGTCACTGAGTTTTTTGTAAAAGGCACTTTTGAGATCGTGTAGGAGCTGGTCTCATGCTGCCCAGATTTCAGTCCAGGTAACTATGTTTTTCTTTTTAAATACTTCCAGGCTCTGTGGATATAGCTTTTGTATCCAGTGCTGGTATGTTGTTTTGATGTCTTGACAGTTCAGTTGTGTTCATACTCTGTTCAAAGCCACTGCAACGAATCTTTGCTGCCTTGTGTTTGAATAGAGGAGACATGGTAACTAGAAGGCTCTAAGAGTTTCTAACTAATTACGTACCATGCCGATCATCTTTTTTTGTCTGTGTATGGTACTCTGCACTTGGACAGGTTCATTGTAGGCATTCATGTAGGTACTTCTAAAAGTACCAGAAATTGGAAGGGTGATACCAGACTAGATGGATTATTTATCTCATTGGATGTGACAAGACAGAAGACTCTGTATTAGTAAGGTCTAAAATACAGCAGCCTGCAGAAGAGGACACCACCAGATGTGGAGGTGATCCAGATGGGTGAGACCTGGGTGTGCTCATGTGTGGGAAGCTGGATAGAAAGGGCCCACCTGAGGTCTGACCCAGTGCTACCCACTTCACTTTTTTTTAGCTGTTAAGAATGTGTCCTTTGCCCATACAACTATGTTGTATGTCCCAGAGCTAAGACATCTTGTTTAATGTTCTTCAGTGTCCTGACCATTCCCTCGTTGGAGTGGGTGGACGGTGCCTGCTCAGTTTGTGCTACCAGCATCACATGCAATCCCATGAAAAGGTCACGCGATGTGGCCCTGGCAGCTCGGGCAGAGGTTGGTAGGACATTCTGGCGTTTTCTTTTCTTTTTTTTTTTAATCAGAAAATATCACTTACCTTTAACATAACAGCTCAACAAAAATTTGGGGGAAAAAAAAATATTAATGCTGTTTCAAAATGCCTGAAATTTTCTGCTTTCTTCCTTTAAAGAACACGAAATTATTTCTTGCTCATTTGAAAATGTAGTTTGTGGTTTTCAAAATGCTAAAAAAAGTATGAAGTTAGAATTAATGTTCTCCCAAAGTACAACATAAAATTGAAATAGTGAAAGCATTTCTTAAACTATTTTGAGATGTAAGCTTTGCAGTTTGACTCAAATGGAATGTTTTTTCTAAAAAACTTTTTCAGGGAGAAAACCCCTTTTGTTCAATAATTAAATCCCAGCCTGAGAGAGCTGGGACAAAAATTTCCATTAAAAAGAACCATAATTTCTCTGCAGAAATTCAGAAAAGGAACAATATCTTTATTGGAGATTGTGTTTAGCGGACGATGACTAGTGGTTTTCTCTCTTTATCTTTCTCTCCCTTCTCCCCATGCCCTGCCCCTCAGATCTGGGGATACCTGAGCCTGTTACTGAAGAGAGTCTTCCTCCACGGCATCACCAAAGGTAAACTTGAGGAAATGGCAGTATTTTGGCCTACATATTTAACGTTCTTCTGACATCACCTAATGCTGTCAAAAGCAGGAAAATGGACCTCTCTGCCTTACAGCTTCTCTTCACCATTACTTGCTATCAATGGAGGAGTTGTGGTAGAAAACCTGGATAGAAGCTTCTGGTCCAGAAACAGACACAAGTTGTTTGCTTTCTGTTTCTAACCTTTATTATCCCTTTCCTGTCGTCTCCTACAAAGTGAAGAAAAAACTGAAATCAGCTACTGAAGGATTTCATGGATTTGTTGCGTAATTTAGTTGCAATATGAACATGACAGCACGTTTCATTAGTTTATTCACTAATAGGCCAAAGAGCAATCATCCCCAAGGCCACAGGAAAGGCAAGGGTTACCATTGCTCTAGGCCAAGACATTACAATACTGATGATGACAAAACTAGAGATGCCAGCAATGCCAGAAAACAAGTCACCATCCTAATCAAGGGCAGTATTTTCATGGCTCAGAAAGCCAGCCCAGCTCCCTGCTGTCAGACTGTGACACTCCCCGGCTGGCAGGCCCAAGCAGCTCCGCTGCACCCGCGGTGCGTCGTCACCCCAGCTCCCCAGCACGCCCTGCCAAGACCGGGTACAGTCTGGTTGACTGGGACATTTACACACACAACTCCCAGAGGGCTACCTGTGAGAAACACCGCCTCTTGGATCGTGGAAGAGAAGTTTTATTTTTTAATTCATGTTGCAGCAGCAGCTCTGAGTTAAGCAATGGTCATGGCGTGTTCAGGGCATCAAAGCAGAAAATCTGAGACAAAGGGCCCAGATGCAGAATTTCCTGCTATAACCTAAACCAAATGCCACTGCATGCAGCTTCCCTCAAGATCTCCCAGCTATGCTACTGTTCGCAGCCTAGCTGGTGGCCAGCATCCAGACTAAGCATTACTAAAACTAACAAACAAAACAGTTCCCACAGTAAGGCCCTTGCTCTCCAGCTAACTTATTGAACTGCAGAGCTTTTAAGAGGGATGTTTCATCTGCTGTTGTTGCAATAACCAGTAAGCGGGTATCCATGACAAAACCCAAGGGCACTGCCCTACGGCAATGAAGTCTTGGCTAACCAGCAGCAGAAACTGAAAAAGGTCAGAGCTCCACAGTAGCCCTGGTCCATTTAAAAAATAACGTCCATCGGTTTCGTAAGATGTGGGGGAGGTTCTTCAGTGGCTTTCAGATCAGACCTGTGATGTCTCAACACAATTCTCCCAAAGACACCAGGGGAAGAAAGGGAAATGCTCAAACAAGTACACAAGGACAGCACCACAGAGCTTCACTGATGTCTGTTCCACCCCTCCCTGCCAAGGGAGGGACAAGAACAGAAAAGACTTTGTGGCTTTGCAGAGGGCAAGGAACAGGGCTAGCTTTTCCCTGCAATGAATTTGCTAGCCTTTCCTCATCTCTCTGTCCTGTTCTTCTGCTCCCAGAGGTACAAGTCCCTCTGCCATGATTATTTTCTCTTCTTTTAGACAGGGACCTTTTCTACGTGGTTCTGTACCTGGCTGGTCTTGCAGTGCCGCCTTCTCCAAGACTTTCAGTGGAATCCAGGACGCTTGGTTTGGTGATCTGCAACTGCTCCATTTCATGTCTTGGATAATGCTGCTGAAGTCCACCTGAAGGGCCTTTGTATCAGTTTTGCATAAGCCTCAAGGAACGTATTAACATGCAAGTAAAAAGCCAGTGAGTTCTCTTAACTATGTTGAATTTCCATAAAATTTATCTTCCCAATCAGTATGAGAATAGGATGCTCTGGATTTGCAATATAAATCCTAGACATTAAGAATGTGGATGGTTGTACACTGCTGCTAAAGCTGACTTTTCTCTGAGCCTCCTCATTGATTGACCAGTGTAGTTTTATTTCTTAATAAATACAAAGAACTAAATACAGCCCTGTAACAGCACGTATCAGATCTGCGTTCCCCTTTTTGCTTGCAGTCTGCTCTCGGATTTTTGCTAAGCATTGTCCAGCGTTCCCCAAGGCAGCTTCCTGCTCTGAGGTACACCTCTCTGCTGGAGCTTTCCTTGACCAGGGAACCTTGAAACGTACTCTTGTCAGGTACTCTTACCATTGTGGTAGAAACACAGGCAGGTGTCATGAGACTAGCTCTGCCAAGCTCCTGCAGGTTTGATCTGACGGCTGGATTTAATCTGTTGGTGTTTTGGGGAGGATTACTGTTTATCCCAGGAATGAGGGGAGAAAATAAATAAAGGAATAAATAAGTCACATAAACTTACCCTTACTTTCTCTTCTCTTTCCCGCTGTGTTTGTGGTAACAGCTCATTAGACCCTGTGGTTATAATAGCTGTACCATGAGACAGGAGACTTTATTTCCCGTCCCGCTTTCCAGGGTGTGGCAAAACAAATGCGTGTCCCCCCCAGCCACACCAGCAGTGCCGTGGGGTTTGCGGTGTTCACCAAGGGCAGGTTTAGCCCTGATCTCTGTTTTGCCTGTGAGAGAACTTCTATTCCTGCCTCTCGGAAAGAAGAGGACCTGGGATTCCTCCTGTGAGAGATGTGGGGCTTGTGTTTGAAGAGTTAAAAAAGTATGTGACGTTTTTCTCTCCCTGATCAGTGTAAGCATCGAGAACTGAGAGACTTCTGGTAGCTTTTGAGAACTCTGTGAGCCTCGCCTTCCTTGCAGAGGAGCCGGAGTCTATTTGGATGATTTGAATCTTTGCCATCATTTGGAGCAGAATGAAGCGCTGTAAAAGGACAGCGACTGGATGCCAACTGGGTTGTCATTAGCTCGGGCGGCCGGGGAAGCAGCTGATGTGCAGTTAGTGGTGGAAGTCATGCAGACAGAAGGGGTATGACTCAGTGGTGGAGAGGCCCTGTCCTCTTGGCTGTGTTCCGACCCCAAAGGTGCATTCGGGGCTTGCTGTTGGGCGGGAGCAGGGACAGCTCGTGGCTGCACAAACACACATCGCTGCGTAGAACACAAAGGCTCCCAGGCTTCCCACGTGACCGTCCCTTTTGCAGCAGGCTGTTCGTGTTGCCGCGATGTTGGGTGCTGCTGGCCCAGCTCCATCTTTCTTCCACAGTAATCAATGGAATCGTGTCCCAGTCTTGAAGTCTGGTGCTTTAGGAATGAAAAGCTTAATGGCTTTCCTCAGTATTTTTTTTTTCTTCTTTCTTTTATGAAGCATAGGGTGTTTAGAGCTATGGAAGCAGTGCAAGAAAAATATTAATGAATAACTACAGAGCGCAGACATTAACGCATTCCTTTCTCTTGAAATAACTGGCTTTTCTCTGTGGGCCCTGTAAAAGAAAAATGTCTGCAGAGTCTGAACCTGCTGTGCAGAAGCCAAAGTAGATGGTGATTTAGAATTCACTGGCTTTTTTGCTAAAACGTTACCTCTGCATTTATCATGTGGCAAAAAGTCTCTCTCTGCCAAATGATAACTCTGTAGAGGCAAGATAAACCTAAGGCACAGGGGCAGTTCTTGAGGTTGATGAATTTCTAGGTGATGGAAACTGTGAATGAAAGATGTTTTCTAGGACCCCCTCCCACACCTCAGGCTCTAACCCCTGTTGGGGGGGGGGAGGAATAAAAGCATTGCAAGCACTCCACCACTGGAGTGTTCTCCAAGGGTGGATTTTGAGGCACCAAGTAGCTTTTCAGCTTTGGTTTTCTTGTAGTTATGAGCAAAGGGTTACATGAATTGAATACGGGGCTGCACTACAGTAGCAATACTCCCAGCTTTAAATCCCAGCTTTCCCAGGTCAGATCAAAGGCAGTGGCCTTTCACAGCCTCCCTTGTATGAGCTGCCCATCCTGAGAGGCAATAAAATGCAAAAATGGGGACAGGGGAGAGGAACCCCATTGCTGCCCACCAGTGGAAATGGGAATAACGCATCCCTGTCCCCCAGAGGCAGGGTGCACAGCAAATGCTGTCCACGTGTCCTCTGGCAAAGCAGGAAGCTTAGGAACCTGCTTAAAAAAGATACTTTTGGACTGCTGTTCCACGTTTAAACCCTTGGCTCTTCCTCCTCCTTGACTTGGTTCAAGACCATCCCTTCCTCCTGCCTTGGCTTCCGAGCGTGCCTTTGCCACCCAGCGTGCCACAAATGTTGGCAAACTGCTTGGTGGCTTTGTCCCTGTGTCCGAACCTGCCAGCGATTAAACACTTGCAGTTGAGATTATTGTGCAACTGAAAAGAGGGAAGGGGGTTGTGTGAAAAAACCCTCTTTCGGGGCGGTTTTCTTTGGCGGGCTCAGTCCCCTCGCCATAAACCCTCCCCGCGCCCGCGGGGTTGGCAGCCGCTCCCGGGACTTGTAGCCTGGGCCGGGCGGGGGCTGGCCAAGGGG
>VYZM01017088.1:221590-290378 GCA_013398915.1 Dromas ardeola | reverse complement strand
TCGAGGTCTTCGGGGACATCGAGGAGGCGGTGGTGATCACCGACCGGCAGACCGGCAAATCCCGGGGATACGGCTTTGTAAGTGCCGCTCCGTGTGGGTGTGGGTGTGGGTGTGTGTGTGTGTGTGTGTGTGTGGTGTGTGTCCCAGCCCCGTATCCCCGCCGCGGTGATGGGCAGCGGCGGCGGTACCCCCGGGCCGACGGACCCCCCGGTTGCCGGGGCCGGGGAGGGTGCGGGGGTCCCGGGAGGAAAGACCCCGGTGCCGGCCGAGGTCCTGCCCTGCGTTTTCAGCACCGCCGGTGCCGCCGCCTGGTTTCTTTGCGGGTTTCCGCGGTTCTTTGGGCTCCGTCATCCCCGGAGCCGCCGCTGCTGCGGGGAGTTCGGGGACCGGCCCCACCAACCCCTTAAAAAAGTCCCGGGGAGGAGGTGGGAAGGCGAGGGAAAACGGCTGGCGGTAGCCCAGCGGAGTCGCTTGGCGAGGGGGGAGCCCTCTCTTCTGTCATTCCCTGGGAGCCCTTCCCGTCTCGCTGGGCATGAAGCGGAGTTTAGGTCCGGATTCAAAATAGAATGATAAATAAACTACTTAGTGCCTGTTGCTGGAGTGTTTACAAAGTGCCGTTGCTACAAACAAGACTGTGCTTGATTCCAGGTGACCATGGCAGACAGAGCTGCGGCTGAAAGGGCGTGCAAAGACCCAAACCCCATCATCGATGGCAGGAAAGCAAATGTGAACCTGGCATATTTGGGAGCAAAACCAAGGAGTATTCAAACTGGTGAGGCATCCAGGAGATCCCGTCTCTCTCTATTAGAATAACTTGTAAGACGAGGAAACGAGTTACTCGGGCTGGATTCGTCTGATCTGATGATGCGTGCTTATCCCTCATAGTGCTGATTGTTGACTGAAGACACTGTTGCCCAGTTACCTCTCTTCCCTGTCGTCTTACTCGTACCCGTTACACCACTGTTATGCACCTAAGTTTGTATAACTGAGTTAAAGGCATTTTCTTCCACGGTTAATCGATTTTCCTGTTATCCTTTTCATTACATCAGTATTAACAGTAAGGTCCATTTCATCATTCTGCCCTTCGGTTTAATGTCCACAGTACCCAGTGTGTAAAATGAGGCATTATACCCCATTGTCTCTTCAATAACAGCGCTTTCACACTGTTCTTTAATCTGAATTCCCAGCTGGTCCTCGTGCATATCACATACGCATATTAAAATTAACTTGCTTCTAAATGGGGCTCTGAATTTGCTCACATGCATAGCAGATGAAATGCATGTACGTGTGGTCCGAGGTGTAATTATGTATGTATATTACAAGATGAATATTACAATGGATGCCATTCATTAATATTTCTTTTTTCTGAACGCTCTCTTAGGTTTTACCATAGGTGTGCAGCAGCTACATCCAGCCTTCATTCAGAGACCCTTTGGGTAAGTGGAAATTTTTCTTAGCAGTCTATTTGAAATCAAATTCCCGAATCAACTTCTTCATTATTTAAAATGCGTGAAAAAAGCCTTAGCCGTCCAACAGTGGACAGTTTCAACAGCTGTTGTTAATGTTTGTAGTACTTTATTTCTGGTGAAGATTTCAGAAGTTTTGTGCATTTGTCAGCTTTAATATAATTCCCAAAGATCCGCCTTTATCCTCAGTAAATCTTAGTCATAATAAACCCAGTGCATTGCTTGCTGCTTTGCCAACTTCAAGAATTCACGAGAATTCAAATAAATGGAAAATAGTTTCTCTATTATAGTACTTAAGGTGTCAAAACAATTAAGCAAATTCTGTTCTCATGTTTCTCAAATAAGATCTTCTGCTTCCTCTGTGCTGTTTCCCACATAATCATGCTTAGGATACAGTTTTATCCTAGAAAACAAATTGCATTGGAAACAAAGTCTGTTACTTAATGAAAGTAACATTAGGTCAAAAATTGATTTTGGACAGATGTTATACAAGGCTTGAATAGTCTGCAAAAGTGGGCTTTTGTCTGCTGTTTTCAATAGCTTATACCATCCCTGCTCGGTTAGAAAAGTCCTCTTTTTATACATCTAATAGGATCTGGCAGCTGCTCGGCAAAAGACAAGTGTGCTTCACGAGAACAATAGTGACTGTCATACTGCCTTCATTTAACTGTTTAATGATTGATGCAGTTCTTTTTTTTTTACACCGTTTCAGAAAGTGAATATTGATAGGGTTTTTTATTATTATTTTCTAAGAGCATTAAGAAAGTAGGTGCATTTTTTAAAGCTTTTGAGCACTGCTCTGTTGTGTTTTTTGTGTGACTCTAATATAAATAGATGGGATTTTGGCCTTTGTCAACAGAAATAGTTCATCCCTTTCCTGCTCTCTGCTCATGGCTTTTTTGGGGTATTTTTTTTGTGTGTGTGTTTTTGGTTGTTTTGTTTGGGTTTTTTTGTTTTGGTTTTTTTTTTAAAGAAAAAAAACCTGCTAACAACAAAACAGAAACTTTCAGTCCTCTGCCCTCATGGCTGCAGTTGCCAGCTGCCTGGGTAATCTCATTCCAATGAGTTTATGGATGTAAGAGACTGTGTTGCCACAATAGTGCACACCCAGTGTACGCGTGTTGTGTACGGTTCAAACATCCCGCTTTTCATAAGCGATTACGGCTCTGTTGGAAAGACTCGAAGAACATCTGTCATGAAATGAAGAGTCTCTTTATTTTTGGTGCAAGAGCCACAGTAGTCTACGGAGACAAGATGCTGCTTTTTAATAGCTCTCCTTGCGTGGGAGCTACAAGATTTCTTAGCCCCCAAAGCAGCGGTGCCTTTGAGATGTGAACCCCAGAGGCTTTCCAAACTGCACAGGAGTGCACAAGAGAGGTTGACGATAAAACCAGCCTGTTAGGAGTTTTTCCGCACGTGCTAACAGAAAAGAACAAAAGGGTGAAGCACGTTAAACTCCTCGTGTTGGCAGGAGAGCCGGCGCACGCCTGTTCCTCCTGCAGATAATCTGCTGTTCCTGCGGGTGCCGTTCCTACCCAGCAGCCGCAGCCCTGCAGCTCTGGAAAACATAGTTTTTTTTTCATTTTGAACAGTTTGCTTTTGGTTTCGGCGTACAGAGGAGTGTGGGATCAACTGACTACGTGTTCCTTGTGATCTAGACAGTTACTGTTCCAGTTCTTGGGCATTGGTTTCATCATTAAACCAGCAGAGCTACAGTTAGCACATACAGCAGAGAGCACTATAAATTATTTATCAGTTGCCAAGAGACAGGAACCAGGAGACTGGAGGGGTGGAGGAAAGGGATTATATATCATTATTTGCAAGCATCAGTAAACAAGAATTTCATTGCACTCACTCATTGCTGGAGCAGAATCACTGAAAATGTGAGTTTGGCAAAATGTGGAGCCGTTTACCTGAGCACTACGGCTGGGGCTGCTCTGTGGCTTCTGAGCAAAGCATCAGGTGCTCAGTCAAGCAACCGAGCTTGGCTGCCGGTTCTCTCTTTGTCTCGTCAGTAGACCAACAAAATTAAGAGCCTGCCAGGCTCCACTCTTGCATTCCCTTGAACCCACAACTTCCTTGGCCTTCTGTGGGATTTGAGGATAGATAAGGGGTTTAGTGGGGTCTGTCTGTCTTCGGAAGCTTCACCGAGTTGCCGTTGTCCATTTGTTCTGCACGGTGTGGAGCGGATCCTGACCTGCCCCGTGGCGTGGGACGTCCCGGGGTTCTCCCTCCTGCAGTTCCTGCTGCTGCAAAGTGTTTGTGCCCGGGGGTTGGCGGGTGCTTTCCAAAAGATGATTGTTACGGGATGCGGGCTATGAGGTGCCCAAGCTGGACTTGGCGAGGAAGAAATGAATGAAGAACCTGCTAACTGCTAGGCAGTTAAATAAGAGCAAGCCAATCAGTCATGTTCCAGCTATCAAGCCACAAAATGCGGGTTTTGGTGAAACTTGAAATGAATGGAAACTATGACAATCACCCAAACATCAGCGAGGATTATTTATAAACTGAAGGCTTCCCCCCCCCAGCCCCAGGCACCCAAATGCAGCTGTAAATATTGCCTGGGGTATGCGGAACAGAAAGAGAAACCATGGGGAGCCTCTCTCCTTCCTCCTACTGTCCTGGCAGGGCAGGCACTCGCATGGCAGACAGCGCGGAGTCGGTAGTAAATCCTGTTTGGGAGAGCAGTCTCTAGATTGTCGTAACCAGAGATCTTACCAGTAACGCGAGGCAAAGGATGCGCCTGTGTCAGGGTGACTCGGAGATCTGGCTTCTGAGTTTGGGGAAGCGATATTAGGCCTGGGGGCTCAGCCCAGAGCTTACAGATGGCGCTTTGCTTGGAGGCAGCCTGTCCCTGCGGCTGCCAGCCAGCACCGAGCTGCGCGTACGTGACCAGAGAGGGGGGAGACCCTCTCTCTCCAAATGGAGCTGTCTCTGACTGCAGCGGTGTCCCTCTTTAAGAAATTTTGGGAAACATGTAAGACTTCCTGGAAGCTGCTAGGAGCAACTGTGTAGACCACTTGACCAGGAGTACGTGGCGATGTGGCAGAGCTGCTTGGTGCCCCCCTCTTGGTCCTCTCCTCTGGGACTCTGGTGCTCGAGACAGGCTTGAGGCTGTGCAGGGAATGGGGATTCCCTGGTTCTTCTCTTCCCAGCCGTGTTTGCTGCTCTGGACGGAGCAGCGTATGGCAGATGCATTCCTGTGGCTGTGCCTCAGCGAAGGAGCTATCTGTGTGGGAGATCTACCAGTGACTGAGCGAGTGACTGAGCTGTTGGAAACATCTAGCTGTCTCTTGCAGCAGGATCCAGCTCTTTCCATATCTGCACATGGGATGTTGTTCCTCCAGAGACCCGGCTGCCCATCTGTGTGTAGTTGCTTTTTCTGGTGGCCCCCTGACTCTGGCCCACACTTGGTCTCAGGCAGCACTGGAAAGAGTTAAATCTCTTTGAGTTTGAAATTTCACGCACTGATGCTGCTGCAGTTAGGAAGTGAAGAAAGTCCCTCTTTGTGTCAGCCCACCCTCTCTCACAGCTGTTTATCCTTAAAAACTTCTCTATCGGGTTAAAAATAAAAGGAAACTAACTTTCATCGTTTCTGTGGTTATGCTTACAAAGCGGCGCGCGCTGGCCTTGCTCTGCTCAGCCTCTGTCAGCCGGCATCCCCTGTGCCCCGACTCCCTGTGGCATCACTTACCAAAAGCCGTCTGGCTGCCGGACCCCCACCCGCTCTGCCACGTGCTCCCGTGGGGACAGCACAGCCGGCACCTGTTGGTTATCGTGTGCCAATAACATGAAGGCTTTTGGGGGGGGGATTTCCTAAGAAACATTCAAATCCATTTTCCAAATGGCTTCAGCTGCTAGTTCTCAGGCATGGTTACTGCTATTCAGACCAAATGTTTGCCAGACAGAAAGAGCTCCTTTTTTTTTTTTTTTTTAATTTTTTTTTTTAAGATTAGGCATGTATTTATAAGCAGATCAGATGGCTTTGTGAATTTTCCTGAACACCTACTTCAAGGTGGCAAATGCTGGCGTCAGTCCCAAGGCCTTGGTATACAATTCGTTTTGCTTTTGGGCGGGATTTCCTCATGTCCTGTGTCTGGTATAGACCTGTAGAAAAGGAGAGCACAGTCTGATACGCTGACCTTACACTTGGCTACATCAATGTTGTGCCAAGCTCAAGGCAGTAGTAGACCTTTTGCAGGGGACAGAGTCTGGATGAAGGGTGCCATGTGCCGTTCCAGTGCAGCCAGGGCACGGACCTGTGTGTGATGAGAGCCAGGCTGAGCTGGCTCTAGCTTTGTCTTTACGGCACACGATTCGAGCTGTGCCGTCTGCTCTGCGTGATTCCATTGCCTTCGGTGGATTTGCTCTTCATCCTTACCAGAGCGAGAGCAGCCGCCTTGGCAGCAGAGACCTCGGTCCCTTTCCCTTATTGCAGGAGTGGGGGAGTGGCGGATGCAAAGTTCTCCTGTTCCGATCTGGCTGGTGCTGCTCAGTCCCAGTGCGGCAGATTCATGCACGCGCCGGGATTTTCAGAGGAGTCCAGCTTGTACTTGATCTCATCTTTCCTTTGCGCAGCTGTTGGCGTACTGGTCCCTAACTCTGTAGTATTAAACACATGCCCAGTAATTCAAATGATAAATGCGGCTCTGACCGGCCTGAGGACACCAGAGAGGGAACTAGACAGTTGTTGTGCTGATAATTTGGTAGCAAGGACACCCGGTCACTTCTAAATATGACTTACATGAAGAGCTTGTTCCCCACAGATGGGAGCAAGCTACATACTGAAGCTAAATATACTCTATGATCACAAAAGATGAAAAGCCGTGGACCTCTGAGTTAAACTGAGTCTCCTATTTCTCGGTCTCTAAATCCTGTAAACAGGATCGTGCTGTCCCCTGCCATTTCCCCGTCGCCAGCTTTGAGCGTTTCAGCTCTCCTGTGCCATGGCTGAGCTGCCGCCGGCTCTGCTCCGGGGAAAGCCATGCAGGGAGCCGGCTCGCCGCCCCCCCGGGGTCCCACCCTGGGGGAAGATGCTGTAGATCAACAAAAGCACAATTGGCAGCAGGCATCGCTGGAACTCTTAAAATGGAATTTCTTTCTTGGCTTAGAAATGACTTGTTTTATCAGTGTAGGTTTTCTTTTCTCAAAAAGAGATATTTTGTTGCTTCTTCCATAACTAAAGCATTGTACTTCAAAATACTTCATCTATCCAAGAAAGAGGTTTTGATAAATCGAATGTGCGGATGCTTTTAATTAAAAGTCAAAGGGATTATGTGTAAAGAAGGTAAGTCTGTTAAAAAATGGAACCAGTTTAAAGTAGTCAGTTTAATATATATTATGCCAAAACTTGTCAGGTACTTGAGAAGACTTAAGATATGTTTCTGCAGCCTTCATTTTTTTCAAAATTGCAGAAGAAAATTGGAAAACTGTGTTCAAGGCAGAATTCCTGGGGCTTCCTGGGTTAATCTGTCAGAGCCTCTGGTTTTCCTCCTACGTGGACAGGATGACTGCAGCATCCTCCTGGGCTTCTCACACCAACGCCGAAGGACTCGGGCTCCTGTAGTGCGCTGGCGTGAAGCATTTTCTGTTTCTTCTGTCAGTTCGTTTCTGGTTTGGCTGTGCTGGTAACTCGAGAGGGGAGGGGTTTTTCCTCCTCTGGGTAGCTGACTGGTTGCGGATAAACTTCCATGTTGCTTTTTCCTTGGTGCCAGATGGCTCTTGTTTCAAGCAGATGTTATCTCCTGCTACCTGAGTGTTTTTCAGCCTGCTTCTCCCAAACTATTTTTGGTCTGGCCCAACATGCCTTTGTTTGGGATTATTTTTTTTTTTTTTTTCTTTTTCCTTAGGGTGTGGGGGAAGCAAGATGCAGAGGATAAAGCTGTAAATTGTTGAGCCCGGCGAACTCGTGGTGGAGCTCAGCATGTTGATCTCAGACTCTTGGTTAAGCTGAGAAAAAGGATTACGTCTTTATGAGAAGGTGTACTCTCATCTTTGGTCAGCAACCTCTTTTTTTTTGTTTGTTTTTTTTCTATTTATTTTGATTTTTTTTTTTTCCCCCCCACACCTCTGCACCAGCTATAGGGGAAGTTGTAGGTGGCATTTCTTTTTACTTGTTTCTGTGGGATTCACCTTCCTCCACTATGGGCCATTAGTCTGTTGCATCATGAAGTCAAGATGTGCTAACGCTGCAAAATGAGGACATGGCTGGTCTATGATAGGTTCTCAGCTGCTGTGGTGCCTCCTGTTCCTTAAATTTTCTCTCTCCTGCCAAAATGAAAAGAAATTGAAATCATGGGTTGCTCTCTTACTCTCAGTTAGCATTTGTATTTCTCGAGCAATGGTTTTGGTAGGCTCAGCAACCAGCAGGAGTTTTTACTGAATCCTGTAATACAATCACTTTTTCTCTTGTACAGATTCAAGCCTGGGACAGTCTGTTGTGGCAGGTTGTTCCTTGCTGATTGCCACCAGTGTGGTGACGTCTGGTCCCAAGAAGAGAGCAGGAAACCCGTTTTTTTTTAACCTGTTCACACAGGCTGCTGTGTAATCTTCCCAGAGGGCCAGAGGAGGATGAGTAGAAGACAGACAGGCAAATTAGTTACAAGATGAGCAGAAACTGAGTTTGTTGGTTTGCTATTTTGGGTTTGTGTCCTATTGTAGTAGGTGAGGATAAATACAGTACTGAGGAACCGCAGAGTTCATCCTTGTCTTACTTCAAGCTGGCTGAGGGAGCTGGCTGACAAGGCAGAAGCCATTGACATTTCAATGCGTGCTTGAATCAGCTTTAGTAGGGACATTTCGGGATTCAGGGGTTTGTCACGTCAGTGGTTGAAGCCCAGTTCACGTCAGTGAAAGCTGATGGATAGTGGAGTGGTTTGGGGCACAACGAGTGTCCTGATCTGGACCAAAGTGTTGGTGGGTAAACTTCATGAGATCTCCTCCTGGAGCAAGAATCCTTGTTGGCAGGCAGGGACTGACCCGGCCATGCTCCGGCCTGTAGCCCTTCCTCGTTGTGTCTGGATTTGAGAACAGGGGCTGAATTTCTCACGTATCTACAGCCTTTCATTGTGGCTGGGGGCTGTATGATATGTGTTGCCAAGCCTACCACCACTCCACAAAGGTTTACTTAAAGTGGCTCCACGAGGTGAGTGCTTGCTGGCTTGGGAGTGTCCTTCGGGAATGATGTTCTTGGGGCATGAGTTACATGAGGATGTGTCTGTGCATCACTGGCACCGAGGTGGTGTTGCGGCACTGCTGATGGAAATGCAGAGCTTCTGGAGTGCGGCTGCTTTCCTCGGGGTTGCTGGGATGTGCCTGCTCTTACACTCATGAACCCACTTCAAAATACATCTTCAAATCTGTCATCCAGGCTGTGGCTGGAGGTGTTACTTCACCAGAGGCAGTTGTCATGTTGTTGTCATGGTCAGCTATGGCAATGCTTGCTCGTTCTGCAGTACCACCTACCAACTGAAGCCTTCACCACCTGCCATCACGTGTTGTGGCAGTGTGGATGTCCCTGTAGCAGCTAACGGGTCAACTCTAGTGGAAATGGAGGCCAAATTCCTGGGGTCAAATGCCAGAATTTGTGCCTTCACTGGCAGACACAAAGGGCTCTGTTTCTTTTATTCTTGAAGGAATAAAAGGCTGGTCATGGCGGTGGCATTTGTGTGCTGATCTCTGTGAGGCTGCCAAGAGCCCTGTGCCCCTCCTTGTTTCCCAAGTGTTTGTGTGATGCCGTGTCCCTCTTGGCAGAGGGCTGCAGTTGTCTCCCACCTCTTTTGCTCCATTGGGAGCAAAAGCAGCTCCCGATGTGGCTGGCAGAGCTTGAGGAGGTCGGAACATCCTGCCGTGCTGCTCTCCCAAACCCGCATAGCTTGCAGGAGCTGCTCATGGATCGTGCGTAGGAAGTCCTGCAGGATGGAGGAGAGCTGAGAAGGTGCAGCTAAAACACATTTTAGGTGTAAACCTGACCTAAAATAATCAAGTATCTAAAGTATGTCCGAGATGAGCTCTGCCAAATAGAGCTGCTGACAAGGGAAAGGGCTTCGTTAGCTCACTCCTCTTCCTTGACGTTTGGGAAGGGCTGTGGGACACGTGGCCTTCTGACTTCTCCCTTCCTCCTGGCTGCCCTTTGGGCTGCCGCTGCCCACCCTGCAGCTCTCCCCTGGCAGCCCTGCCGCTGCGGTGGGGACAACTGAGTGACAGCAGGTTTTAAAAGGTCCACTCTTTCAGCAGGCAGCACCCCCGGGGAGCCAAGGGCGCTGGCAGTTGCAAGCCTCACCTGATGCATTCGAACGTCTCCACCCAGGACTGCACCAAAGCCAGGCTGCTTTTGTTCTGCCCTTCGCATTTTGCACAGCAAAAGCAGAAGCCGAGTCGGCGTCTCCTCTGCCAATGGCTCCGTAACCATCTCTTTTGTTCTGTGTCTTGCAATTTTTGGCTGCCAGGGTAGCGTGGCGTCGTGCCACGTAGTTAGGAACGTGGGCTAGTGTGGCAGTCCTGCACCGCGACGGTCCTCCCGAGTCCCTCCTGTGGCCAACGCCGGCTCTAGACTTAGGTTTGACTATGCTCGTTGCTTTTTTGTGAACTTTGCCTGTGATTAATCGTAATGCCATAAGCATCTCATACGTCTGCTGTTCACGGGATGACTTTGATGTGTGGTGCCGATGGCTGATCACTTGGTTGATGTTTTATAATCACATTGTGTGGACTGTAGATGAAGCTCTCTTCTGGCTGGCATTGCCTATCCTGGGGGATGGAGGAAAACTGCAGGGAGGAAGGGAAAAGCATCTTAAAACACAGATGTGACTCATTCTGTAGAAATTCAGATTAGAGTTTGCTGATTCCTAGAAAAAGAACTCCAAAAGAGCTGCTTTTTTCCTGGGGAAAAAAAAAAATAAGGAGGGGGTGGGGAATATTTTAAGACCTTCTGGAGTTGCTAAATCTGGCCAACAGAGAACTTCATCATACTGCACTGGTGGTGTGGGGAGTATTGTAGCTGCAAGACATCACAGTGACCTTACCTTGTGTTGTGTGTTTTGTTTTGATCAACGAGTTGCCATCTGTCCGCCTAATTCAGACGTACAAACTGCCTAATGTCTTGATTGAAATTTCTAGCTAAATTATTAAAAGCCCGCAGACCAAAAGAACCTTCCTTTTTACGTAGAAGCAGATTCTGGAGTTGCTGAGTGTGATTTTTCTAGTGCGGTAAACTATGGTGTGTGGTATGCATTGGGCTGGGATGTATTTCTGGAAACGGATTACATAAATACTTATTGTCTTCTTAGCTAATGGTGCTTTTTATTCAAAGTAGCATTGAAGAGCTGGAATTTTTCCTTGCTGAGCAAAACAGTAGTGCAGGATGTCGTGGATTTGCTGTCTCTCCGGAGCACGCTGTGGGAGCTGCGATGGAGGAGCTGTGTACGTGAAAGCAAAGCCGACATGCGGAGTTTTTCAGGGAGGAGCTGGGAGCATGCGCTCATCCCGATGGCCCCGCACGTGGCCACGTCCTCCCTGTGGGGTGTGCTGGCTCCGGAGAGCAGTTGGGTGGCAACAGGGGACACCAGGGGGTGACTGGCGGAGCTGGTCAGACGGGGTGATGCTCAGGCTGGATTGCTCGGAGGCTCTCGGACCGTCCTCCTGGTCATTCTTGCAGGTGCCGGCTGGACGCCTGTGTGCCGGAAAAAGGCAGGCCCCTGGCCTCTGATCCTGCTGGTGGGTGGTTTTTTTTTTTTTAGTGAGTCCTGAGCATGAGGGTTGTGCGTTTGCTTTTTTGTTGCGTTTGTGGAGTGGTTTTAACTTTATCAAGCCCTCGAGTAGCAGGAAGGCCGGTGGTGGGACACACGCAGGGAGAAGCGACAGGCAGCCAGAGCATCCCTCGCCAGTCTGGGATGCAGGCTGTTGTCCGAGCTGCTGATGTACGAGGGGGCAGAGCAAGAGGCGTGTGTGGGGCCGGCTCTTCTCGCTCCCAAAGGTCGTCTGGGCCAGTGCCTGGGGATGCCTCTGCGCAGCCTGTCCCCAGACCCTGTCAGGGCAAGAGAGCAGTATCGCACCTCTGCATTATTCAAAACGAAACAAACCAAACCCCCAGTGATGAGGAACCTCTGGGCTGGGGCTAGGCCCAGCTCCTCAGAAGATGCGAGTGCGTGAGTTCAGCTCTTGGTCCAAGCTGGTCCATAAGCTCTAGCTCCGATTCAGCCGTGCGGCCTCAGTTTAGGTCAGAGCTAAACCAAAAGTGATTCAGTGAATTTCTGCCGCCTCGTCTCACTCTTGTTAGTCACAGGGCGATACTGGGTATGGTGCATTTATGGACTGAAGGGCTGTGAGGTCCCTCTCTCTGCACTACACCGGGGGTGGCTCTGGCTCTGGAGATGGTCTTGCACTTAATCAGCCAAAGGTTGAGGTGCTGCTCTCCACCATCCGTCCTCCTCCCTGGGGCCGCTCCTCGGGCGGTGGCCTTGTTCTATCTAAGGACCGTGGTTTTGGAGGCAGTGTTACTGGCCGGGGGGGGAGGAGAGCAATCATTCTCTCATCATGCAAATTGCCTCGAAGAAACCCAAAGTGCATATGTGAGTGGGAAAATGAGAGAAAACTCGGCTCAGATGAGCACTTGTTTGAGAGAAGCCTTTCTCCTGCCTGAAGAGTGGGTTAAACCATCCAAGTGCTGGTTGTGAAACAAATGGGAACGGCGCCGTAACTGCTGGATAGGGGGGGACCACCAGCCCCAGGTGGTCCCCAGTACGTGGTAACTGAGACCTAGGATGGACAGTTGGGTGGAACGAGGGCAGCCAGTGACCCATCCAGCAGAAGTTTCCGGTCCTTGGCTGCGGGTCCCCATGAAGCACCAGAGCACTGGGTCCCGCAGCGTGATGAGTCTGCTGGGGCTTCCGACCCAGAGATCAGATGGATGAACGGGCAAGATACCCTCTTCCCGAGCAGCTGAGCTCGGCGTTAGAGAGCAGTTCAGGCACGTACAAGCCTGCGGCTTGTGAAAAGCCTGTGGGAGGTTTTTAAAAGTGGTTGTGTTTGAAAATGTGCTGTCACACACATCCACACAAAAATCCCCAAAATACTTGAATCTGCACAGGCTCTTTGTGGAGTTTTACACTGGGTTTGGTTTGTGGTTGGTGTTTTTTTTTTTTGTTTGCCGAAACGAATTGGGCTTGGGGGCGGGGTGGAAGGAGCTCTCTGGAGGGTGGCTTTTGGTTTGTGCTGTTGCCTTACGTGGTTCAGCAACAGCCGGCCAAAGGGGACCTTCTTCACAGCGTGTGCTTCTTGGTGCACGTGGCTCTGATCTTCCAGGGGTCACGTGCCGTTGGCTGGTGGCAGTCTCCACACCCCAGTTTCTTAAACTAGCCCCAAATCCATCAAGCCTGTGCGCGATGGAGCTCTGCTGCCGAGGGCTGGGCGGACCGGTTGCCCTCCGGGGTTCCACGTGCAAGCGCCCATTTTTGTCTGGCCTGTGACAGTTTGTGTGGATGGACCTAAACCTTCAAGTTTGCACAGTTTTTTGCTCTTGTTTAGGGCCTGACTTCTTGTGGGCCCTTTGGAAAATATAGCCGTTTCATTTTGCTGCTTTTTGTTTTTTATTTTTTGTTCCTCATTAGCAGTTTTTAGCAAATGAGCGGGCAATCCTGCATTAATCATCTCCAGGATCTTTCAGGTCTATGGACTTTAATTGACTGTGGCGTTGTTAAATTCCTCTCAGCAGCGTGGCTACCTCAGGGCAGGGGCTGGTGAAAAGCAACGCTTTAGGACCTGTGTCGCCAGGGCAGAGGCAATGCTGGGGGCTGGCTGGCCACAGGGCTTGTGGGCACACAAGCATTGCCGCTGGGCTGGGGGCTGCTGGCACGGTCGCTGCTGAGGAGTGTTACTTGGGGGAAGAAAACTAGAATTAATATCTCGTGTTTCACACCAAACACCCTGTAGCATTGCCCTAAACATCCAGTGTTATGGGAACACTGGCTTAAATGTGTAGTGACTGGTAACAGCTCGCAAGCTGGAAGGGCCTTGGCTAAGCCTGGGGACAGTGGTCTTCCCTGGTGGGACGCTACCCTGATGGGACGAGTGGAGGAGGGACCTGGTGTCCCCAGTGCCGGCAGGATGTGGGTCCTCGGGAGCCTCTGCCAGGGTTTGGGTGGTGGCGGGACTTGTGGACCTGGAGGATACGGGACACGGTGAAGCTGCCAGTGCTGATGGGGACAGGCAGGGCACGTGGGGCCAGGGAGGTACGGCGAGCCAGTCGGGCAGGGGCTCTGTCACGGCCGTTCAGGGAGGTTATTTTGGGGACCAGCAGCCTGGAGAGTGGGATATACAAGATATGGAGACCATGGTGTGTGTCTGTTCTTGCAGTCCATGCTTCACCTTGCACTGCTTCCACCCTTGGGCTCTAGGAGCGTTTTGCTGTTCATTCCCTCCACCCCGAGCAGCGCCCTGCCTCGAGGGCAGCACTGGGGGCAGCACCGTTTCTGTGGCTGATGCAGATGAATTTGGGGGGGCAGGAGGGGGACATGCAGGCTGGAGGGAGCCCAGCCCCTCGCTGACCCTCTCCCTTTGCCTCCACAGACTCACGCCTCACTATGTTTACCCCCAAGCCATCATCCAGCCCAGCGTGGTCATCCCTACCCCCGTGCAGTCCATCACGTCTCCCTACATCGACTACACCGCCGCCAGCCAAGCCTATTCCCAGTACACCACAGCTGCCTACGATCAGTACCCCTACGCTGCCTCTCCTGCTGCCGGCTTCGTGGGATACGGCTACACGGGCGCAGTCCAGCCGCCCATCACCGCCAGCAACCCCGCGGCGCCCGCCACCGCTTTCGTGCAGTACCAGCCCCAACAGCTGCAGCCCGACCGCATGCAGTGAGGGCCCTGCCCGCGCCTTCGCCACTTAGGACAATCTTTTACAGTTGGAAGGATACGACTAGGACAAGAAAAGCAACAAAAAAAAAAAAAAATCCCAATAAAAGAAAAAAAAAACACCAACAAAAAAAATCGCCCCTCCCCTTTATCCCCTTTACATAGGTGCATATCAATACCTAAGCTATTTATAGTGTTAAGGGTGAACCCAAACCCTTGCAGTCTGACTGTGCTCGTGAAAATGGACTTCTGGTAAGTTTTTTTGGGGTTTTTTTTTGGTTTTTTTTTTGTTTTTTTGTTTTTTTTTTTTTCCCCCAATCTGGACCGATATTGTCTCGAAGATGTTCTAGAAGTGACTGAAATGTTCCACGGGAAAACTACAGATTCTTGCACACATTGCGGTCTGCTTCCATCACCCGTCGGTCGTCTTTCCGGCCCTCCCCCGTCAGCCCTCCCCTCCTCATCAAACCTGCAGTCCTCTTAATTACTGTTGAGGTACAGAGGTACTCGGAGAACATGGAAAAAAGCAATCTTATTTTTTGGTTGTACAAAAACTTTGTAATACTCAGAGATGCCTTACAGAAAAAAAGAAAAAGAAAAACTATTTTTTAATATTTATTGCGATTTTATTCGCATGAGCTGTGAATTGCAGACAGAAGAATAGTAGTAAGTATCTGCCTTGTTTAATTCTCATTTTACTAAATTATTGTATGTAGGTAAAAGTTCTTAAGTAATTGCTGAATCACTTCAACATGCAAAAGGGAATATTGGCTTGAAGGAGAGCAGAATATTCCTTTAGTCAACGCACTGTACTATTTTCTTATTGTAATTGTTACTCTGTTAAGATTATCTCAAATTTAGGTATATTTTTAAATGCAAAAAACCAACGAAGAATACCGAACATTTTTGTCTACTTTGGTAGATCTTTTGTTACGATGCTGCAACCTATGGAGACATTTACAGTATTTATGTAAAAGAGATTTGGGGCTGTTGGCCAGCGAAGCTTAGGAGAATATCGTGAGTGGAGCAAAAGAGAAAAAAGGCGTTATGTCACTGAACAAATGGGTAAACGTAACCTTTTTATGCCTATAATCCAACAGCCAAATAAAGGAAGAGAACAGATGATGTAAGTTAAGTGCATTTCTACAAAGAACAGCAATAAACTATTTTAACTTTTAAAATTACTCGATACTGTACGGTAGCGTGTTTGCTCGGCTGGAGTCCAGCAGGGAGTTATTTCAAACTGACCGGACCCGGCTACACTGGGGCTTTGCCCGTGAGCGTGCTGGGGGGGTGGGAGCCGTGGGAACACGCGTCCTGGGGTGCAGCGGAGCCTGGCAGGAGCCCCTGCTGGCATCCGGACCCAGCACTGCGTCGCACGGGCGTTGCGTGGCCACAGCCGTCCCTCCCAGCGTGTCCCATGCGCCGTTGCTCGCTCTGTGTGTCCTGAGTCACCTGTAGCTCTTGGCACCTCGGGGATTTTGAGCTCCTGGAGCATCACGCTAGAGCTGTGTGGTCCCCAGCGCTTGTCCCCAGCACTGGGCGCTTGCTCTCACCCAGTCTGTGCGGAGCAGAGGGTGTAAAGTGCTCCAGTGGAAACCGGGACAGCTGAGATCAGATCTTACGCCAGAATCCTCAGGATACCGCTTTTGTTCTGCTATTTACTTAGAATAAGCGTTTTTCTGAAATTGAATCCATCCAAAAGTGAGTGGTCTGCCAAAGCCCTGTCCCAGTTAAGGGATCGGGCAGGCAGTGGTGAGGATCTGGCAGGTGCTCGCGCCCCTGAGCCTCCTTTGCGTTACTCGGCCACATTGGACTTTTCCTTCACCAACTTGCTTAAAAATTTGGTTCTCAGATTTTGACCATTAAAAACTATGAATACCAGCTTTTAAAAGTAAATAAAATTACTCTGTTTAAATGTACTAGTTATCTAGTTCATCTCTGTAAAGGTTACAGCAGAGCTGGTGCCAGGAGGTGCCTGCATCTTTGGCACCGGTGTAAATTTCTGTTCAGAAGGTGATGATGATGCCTAAAGCCATCCTGGGGAAGCAGGATGGAAGCTGAGGCAGTTCAGCACCGTGTCTGATCAACTGGTGAACTTAAAGGCACAGAGTGGGCATGTCTAATGTCATCAGTAGGCCTCAGAGTAAACAGCCCATCTCAATGAATGGGAACAGCTCATTCCTCCCTTGCTCATGTTGCGTGAGAATGCAGATCCTGGTGGGGCTCTTCGTCCTGCCCAGGGTTTTGCTTACAACCATGCGGGTGACATTTATTTCCTTTTTAAGTAATTAGTTTCTGGATACGGCTGTGGGGCTGCCAAAGGAGTAAGAGCCGAGTGCTGCATCCAGCCCGGCCCTGGCGAGGAGCACAGCCTGGCCCGGGAAACCTGCCTTTGAAGTACTATCGGGGCTGGAGATTATTCAGCAATTCTTCTTTCTCCCTGTCATGAGTCTTTCCGAGGAGGAGGAGGGAGGGGAGGATTTCGGAGGCGGGTGAGGGTACGGGGAGCGTTGGGGTGCCCGTCCCCAGGCAGGGCTCCCGCACTGCTGAACGTCGGCTTTTGTCTTCAGTGAGGACCTGTGTCTCCCCAGGTCGATAGGAAGACCGAGACCTCCAAAGATTAATTTGTCATTCGAAAAAAAAACAACTAACAAACCTTGTCTGGTGGATTTTAAAGTTAAAAGAGTGATGATTTTCCATTTAGCTGACTCTAATTTCCTGAAAGGTGGCCAGAGCTGCCGGGAAGCGAGGGGGCAGGCGGCACTGAACAGCCTCCTTCGTCTGGCACCCGGCCCGCTGCTGCCGAATGCCGTTCCTGCGTCCTGCTCAGTTTTGCTCTGGGCTCATTTTGGAGAAACCACCACATCAAAACAACAGCCCAACCTGCCGCCTTCCTGTTTGCAAAAACCCAACTGTGAAATCGTGGCCGGGCAGGATAATAATGATAATAATAGTAATAGTAATAAGCTGTCCAGCTTCCCAGGTGGAAGTGGGGGTGCGATAGCAGGTGGCGAGGGAAGCCTGTGCCCCCCCCGACAAGGAGCCCAGCGCTTCCTTGGCCTGGTGTCAGGCTGGGAAAGTGGGAAGAGCCCGATGGGTCCCTGTGTGAGAGGGACAAGAGTGGAATGCAGTGCATGAGCCGGGGGGGGAGGGCGGATGGGAGGCGGAGGCTCCTGACTGGTCAGGGTAGCACAGGACGAGTGCTTAAATCACACTGCGGTTGCTTATAAGCATAATTTTTTTGTTTGTTTGCACACATTGCTTGACGGAGCATCCTCTTCCACCTGCACCCTGTGCCTTACGTAGTCCTGGGACGAAGCGAGCTCACTGCGGCAGCTCAGCTCTGCTCCGGGCAGAGGGAGCCCGGGGTGGACACGGGTTGGGGGGGTCACAGTGCCATTCCAAGAGCTCCGGCGTGGCACCGTGCAGCCGCGGGGACGCGGGGAGGAGCGGCGAGGGCTGGACGGTTTTGGCAGGGCAGCCCCCCCTGCATGGCACAGGCTCCGGGGGTGGGAATGGCCATGGGGTCCGGGCCTTGCCCTGGGCACATCACCTGGTCCAGGCCCTCTCCCAGCAGCTGTGCCCACATGCCCAGTCATTTGCATCACAAATTCAAATCTTTTTCATAGGAAACCATCACAGCGGGGCTGTCAGGGCGCGCTTCGGCTTGTGTGGGCTGGAGCACGTGCAGCCCCTCTGCTCTCATGGGGAACCATCACCACAACTACCAGCGCCGGGGGCTCGGCCATGGCCCGGATGAGCCCAGTGGAACCCGGCATCGCCTCCTCCCCCAGCCCACAGCAGCAGCCCCGTGCCCCAGCTGCCGGCAGAGCTTCATGGCTGGTGCCAGACCCTCCCCACCCGCCCGCCGCGGGAAGGCGATGGCTGGGGTGGGATTCCTGCCCTTTCCAGCCACTGCCTCGCCGCAGGGTGTCCCCTGTCACGGGGGCACAGCTGAGGGCTCTGCTGCCAGCGGCCGCCCAAACCCCTTCGTGATAAGGGGCAGGGGGGGCACGGAACCCACGTCTCTGCAGCGCTCGCCCCGCGTTATCTGGCCGAGACACTTGGGGAGCCCCGGGAGCTCCCATGGAGGTCCGGAGCTCTGGCAGTGGCACCCCCAGGCTGTGGCCATCCCCACGAGGGAGGGCTGGGGGCACTGGGGACGCTGCTCGCGGCCCCAGCGCCAAAACTTTACGGCTGAGAGGGAAAGGCCGAGCGCAGGATTTATTTGCTTAGTAACTGGGCTGCTGTTGGCACTTACCCTTTAAAATAAAGTTCACAGCAAAATGTTTTTACCCCCTCACATACAGGCATACAGGGAATGCTAACAGCATCCCTTTTTTTTTTTTTTTTTTTTCTCTTCTGGCTGAAACTTGTTTTTCCCTCCTTTGTGCCTCTCTGAATCCTGCCAGCGTAGAGGTTCCCTTGTTCAGAGAGAAAAAAAGAAAGGGGAAAAAAAGAAAAAAAGAAAAAACTTAAGCCTGGGATTAAAAACCATCACTAAAATAGTTTGAATAACAAAGTCAACTGACTCGCTGGGAGCCCGGTGAATGCCTGTCACGTACCGCCCTTCGGCCGGGGGCACGGTCATGTGTTTCACTAGATAGTTCCTGGAAAAGCTTCTGCTCAGCCCGATAGACCCGTGGCCGCTGATACCGCTGCGCCCGCGCTGGCCCCGCTCGCCCGGAGGGCTACGGAAAACTTCCCAAATTTATAGAAGGGGGGAGGGAAATAAGTAAATCTCCCCTGGGTGCTAGAGTCAGCGGGTCGTCTCATGACCTGAAGAACAACCAGCAGTAAATGGTGATCGGGGCTTCTCCAGCCCCAGGGGTCCCAGCACCCCCTTCTACCCTTATTGATGTCTTTAGCAATGGGATTTATGGATTTTTTTTTCCCCGCCACTAATTTTTGCATCGTTTTAGCTACATAAATAATCAAAAAAGTGGGGCCTTGCATGAGATAAAAGCAGAGGGTTTGTAAATTGCCCCCCACCCCCAGGCAGAGCCGCCTCACCATGTCAGACACAGCCTGTGGGACCACACAGCAAGGAATGTGTTACCGGGGGCATTTGTACCTAAAAACCAATGCCAAATATGTGGGTTTTATCCTTTTGCTGACACCAGCATCACAAACCTGGAAACAACAGAGGTGTGACAAGGCCCAGTGAGAGGGACGATGGCTCAGATAAGGCCACGCTGTGCAGGAGGACAATTAAAGGCTCAGATTGATTAGCTGTGTGCCTGTGCTCAGGAGGCTGATGGTGGTGATGGAGCAGTTAGTGATGGCAAGTTCAGAGAGGGAGGCATCAGAGACGGAAAGGTCAGACATTCTTGGTCTGAAAGTGCTGCAATATTTTAGGGTGAAACTGGGCACAAAAGGCACAGTCCAGCCCTGGTGAACTGGAGTGTGGTGGGTACAGGCTGTGCCTGGCCTCAGCTGCGGTCCCGGGGCCGGGATGGGACACGGGCAGTGCCACCCTGGCACGGTGTTTGCCTGCAGGGGGACTCTGGGCAGCGCTGCCCATCAGCCCAGGGCTCACACCTTCCTCTAAAGAGCCCTCAATACATGTGCAAGAGCATATTTATTTGTATATACATATATTTAAACTTATATATAATTACACACTGCTATGTTTAAACACACATATGTGGGTTATATATAAAAATACATATGCATATACACAAAGTAAGTACTTTTTTCTTCTCCCCACGGGCAACTTTGAGCTGCAGCCTCGGCAGCAACCCCGGGCTTGCTGCAGTCACACGCCGTGAGCTGCACATATACCAGAGGAATGATGGTGCCCCGTTATCCCCGTAATAACCCACATTGTACCCCCCATGCGGGGGGCTGGGTCCTGGAGCCCCCTGCCCGGTGTCAGGCAGCAATGGGGGGGGCTGCACCCCCATCACACACCCCGTCCACCAAACTAGCACGGAACAGCAGAGAGGAGAGACAAGTGGTATTAAAAATTGCACCTGGACACCATTAGTATTAGTGTCTCCTTATTAAAGGATGTTTTGCATCTTCTTTCAAGAGCCACCATACTCGGCTTTGAATAGAAATGAGATAAAGAAGCGCAAGGTGAAATAACCTAAAGAACTGATGTGTGGGAGGAGCTCAGCTCCCACTTTCGGCAGCGGCTTGGGCAGCCTGATCATTATGTCCTATCGAATCGATGAGCCCCGACGTCCCGGGAGCCTATTTTTAAAAAGCATTTACCCATGTGAAGCTGGAGAGTGTGGACTTTCGTAAATCAGCCAGGACCATGTCTTGGTTTGAAAATAGCACTAAGCATCTCATTACATGTTTAACATGCCAAAGATCTTTTAAAATCAGCTTAAGCACGCTTGAGTTGTTCCCGTTTAATCTCTACCTCTAGATAAACACCGGGGGGGGTCACCGTGAGCACACGGATCCCCCCAGCCCCCTACTTTCTGCGGCACCATCAGCTGGGTGCCTTTCCGTGAGCTGCTGACATGCTGGCACATTAAGCAAAGCTTTGCAAAATGAAAGTGAAATGAAATAAATAAATCCTACCATTAGTTTTCTGAGAGCCGGCTTTAAAATGAGCAGGGTTCAGACATAAACACGGTAGAATGAACCCCCAGGGGAAGAAAAAGGCCTCCAAAACCCACATCCAATCCCTTTCCATCAGTGTGCGCTACTCATTGTTTCATGACATTTTAGGAAGATAAACTAATTAGGTTTCCTGTTGCCAATGAATTTTATACGTATAAAAATATTTATACTATATTTCTATATTTAGATAATATAGAAATATATATTTTTACAAATCTATCTATAAATCTATATATTTATAAGATATATTAATATATTTATATTATATATAAATCTGATCAGAAACATATATGTATGAACAAACACCTATTTTCCATCAATATGTGTATATTCATATGTGCGTGTGAAAGACTACATATGAATGCCTTATTTTAACTGATATTTTAACTTTTATTTCATAAATCCTGACTGCTGAAGATGGCAGATGAATTTTAGGTTAGATGTTAATGTAAAATGAGGAGCCTAACATAGGGGCAATATAATATAACCGATTTAACAAGGGTAGGGCTGGTTTTCGGGTGCTGAGGGATTTCAGTCCGTGACGCCGCTCTCGCCTGCCCAGCTCCTGCCCATCGGGTGCTGCGGCTTTGTCCCTTTGCAGGGTCCCCATTTGCTGAGTCCACCCCAGAGCACCCCGAGGGCTGAGAGAGGCTTTGCAGGAGCCCCAGCGCTTGTTGCCGCCCCAGCCCAGCCCTGTAGCTAAATCTGGGACCGTGTTGCTGATTCACTTAGGGCTGGAAATGCCATCTCTGTGTCAGTCAGATGCAACCATCGCTGGCACGGATGCAGCCGGTGGGGTGGGTTTGCTGTGGGGCTGCGCAGGACCCAGCCCTGGAGCTGTGGCCCAGCATCGCTGGGATGACATGAGCTGGTCCAGGTCAAAACCACGCCCTGGGCTGTGCTCACATTTCAGCAGGCTGGAAAAAAAATTGTAAAAAATAACGTGCTGGAGCAAGAACCGTGGCTGGGAGACGGGCATCCATGGTCCGGGGTCATCCTTGGCTCCTGCTGGAGGGAGCCCTGGGCTGAGCAGCGCCCGGTGGCGGTCCCCCAGCCTCTTGCCACCACTGCCATACTACGCTCAGGCACTTTGCCCGTGGGTGTCTGTCTGTCTGTCTGTCTGTATTCCCGAATGCTCTCTTCAATCAGCCGACCACGAGCACTTCTTCTGCCTCAGTCTGCTGGGTCCAGAATACAGATATTTTGGGCATCTGCAATCTGGGCGAAAGCTTCAGTCCTGCCAGCAGCTCTGCACAGGCTTGAATGGAAAAAATAATAATATAAATATCCCACTGGGTTGGGTAAATGCTGCCAGGCTGCCCCGGCCGGGCACTGCCAGCCGCCTGCCCCGGCCCCTCTCCCCGCAGGCAGGGGACCAGCCCCAGCCCCAGCCCCAACCCCAACCCCAGCCCCAGAGCCGCTCTGCAGCCGCCCAGCCGAGACACAGCCTGCAGAGAAAATAATAAATTGAATCCAAATGTTTGTACCATTGGCACTGTCCGAGTCATGTGCCTAGTAAAGCTGAAGAATGCATGAATATTTTCTTGTAGCTGCCGTCTAAGCTGCCAGAAATGGCCGCTGTGCAGAGCATCCCAGTGCGGCGCGGGAGGAGGCTGGAGGTGCTGGGAGCTGCTGGGACCGATGGATGGATGGATGCACACAGGAGCTGGGTCCAGGGTCAGAGGCTGGACCGAGAGCTTTGTGCACAGGCAGAAGGTATGGGGGCAGGTATGGGGGGTCTCTGTCCAAGGGGGGGCACTGCCAGATTGTCAGCACAGTGGGGACCCCGGATTACCCTCTCCCCCTGTTGCACACACAAACACACAAGTGTTTCCTCTTCCCATCCCCACCAGGCACGGTGGGCTCCGTAGGTGCACGGCGCTGAGCTCCAGCACGTCGTTTGCACAGCCCCTGCTCCCGCGGGTGTCTGCGACGCGTCCTGGTTGCTACAGGTTTCTGTGCTGAGATGCTTTAAAAAAAAAAACCACCCCAACCCACCCAAGCGCAGCCCGAGCCTGCTGCCCGAGAGCGTCGCAGCACGACGGTTGCAACGGGCTTACTCATTTCTCCGGTGAGTAAGAGTGAAAGAGGAGCCCCGCGGGTGCGGGGCCGGCGGCCGATAAGGAGCAGCTCCCTAATCTCCAGCCCCAGCAGTGGCAAGGGCGAGGGTGATAACTCCCAGAACCCCGGGCTCGCACCCCCGGGGGGGGGGTGGTGCTGCCGGGTTGAGTGTTTGCAGAGTTGCCCTTACCTTGCGGGGGGGGTCCTCGAGCATCCCTGCAACGTCTCCCCACAACCTGGCACCTCCTCACCCTTCCCCGGGAGCCAGCCGGAGCTGGAGGTGGTGGCAACCACAGGGCAGGCACGCTGGCCTGCTCGTCTGGCCTCTGCACTCGATGCCCTGTGCTCCCTGGGGCATAACCATGGGGAAAAGCGGCTACAGTAAGCAGCAGCTTTCATCTGATAAATCACCCTGTTTAGGACTACCCAAAGTTTAGAAACTGGAGGCAGGAAAGGTCCCAGCCAAGGTCTGTCTTCGGCTGCCCTGTGGGCTGTGTGATGCTGGGAAGCTGGGAGCCCAGCGAAGCCTGGCGCTCCCCTCATTCAGACCTGGGCTGGGATTTTGGCTCAGATAGCTATTTTTTTTTTTTTTAATCTGCCCACTTGGAGCGCTGCCAGACGGGCTGGCTGGGTCAGGCCCGTGCCCGTTCATGCCCGTCTCCCGCGGCACGTGCTCACGGCTGCGCCGGCAGCACCCACCACTGCTGTACCGCCGGCAGCACCCATGGCTGCCGCACCACCGGCTGCCCTGCTCCCCATCGCCCGCCCCCGGCTCACCGGGGAAAAAACGGTCGCCCCCCCTCAGCAGCCCCCCCCAGTATGTGCCAAACTGCACATGATAAGCCCTGCTCCAAAGCGCATTTTTGTCAGAGGGCAGCAAGATAAAAAAAATCTTAAAATAGCTCAGTGTGACATTCGCCAGGGTCTGTGCCACCACTCTTCCCACACGCCTCCATCCCCCATCTTCGCTCCCCGGCTTCAGGCATGAACATTCCCCAGGGGAAGGCTCAGTTCCTAAAAACCAAAGCAGGACGTGTACAGAGCTGCTCCTGTCCCCGAGCATCGTGCTCTCTGGGTGACATGGCACCGAGCATGACGTAGCACTGCCAGCGCTATGGAGCAAGACGCTGCTGCTGCTTTCGGGGTGCCCCTGCGCCCGCAGCAGGGCCCCCGTCCCCGGCTTGCTGCTCTTGGCCATCTCTCCTCTGGCTCGGGCCAAATGCCGCTTGGCCAAGTCCCCGGCAAGGGAACAAAAGCGGAGAGCCCCAGCGCCGGGCCGGGGAGCTGGGGGAGGGCACAGCTCCCTGCACGGCTCCTCTCCAACGCTGGAAACCAACGGGGCATAAAAGTTAAACATCCCCCTCGCTGCCTTCGCCGCCCCCTGTGCCCGGGGACGCTGGGGGCTGCGTTGTGCCTCTCCGGGCACACCAGGAGTGCTCTGAGGCTGGGTGCCATGGGGAAGACTCTGAGGGAGCTGATGCCAGCATCCTCTCCTGGAAAGGCCAGCTCCGGCTCCAGCTCCAGCTCCTCGCAGGGTGATCCCACTTCTTTAACCCCTCCGGCGCCAGCTGCCCGTGCCCTGGCCCTGGTCCCTGGGCTCTCGCAGAGCTGCCAAGCCAGTGTCATAAAAGGCTTCAGCCTTTCACAGCTTTTAGGCACATCTTCCAACTCTCCCTAATTTTGTGTTTAGTTTTGTGCAGCAATTAGCATGCCGTATTTAAAGGCACAGTTTCAATTCATATCTATCTTGATTTTTTTTTTTTTTTAAATGGAAAACAAGATTAAAAATAGTCAGCGGAGAAAACAAACATCGTAATGCCCACACAGATTTTTTTATAACAATTTCAAAAATGCCCACAAGAGCAACCGCTGTTAAGCAGTGAAGAATTGCAGTGGAGAATTTGCAGCACAGACATGGCACTAAGGAAACGAAGCGTGCCCCAGTGTCCCACCTTCAGTCTCAGCCGGTCACAGTTCGGCTCCAAGGATGGGCTGTCGTGGCACATCATGCTTATTCTGTTATTCATGATATTAATTCTTTTATTCATGATATGACTAGTAAAAGCAGATGAGTTCACTCCAGTTAGCTCGTGGCCCTGGAATGAGCCTTTTTGCCCTCACCCCGTGGTGCAGATGGTGGTGGGGGGCTTTGCCTGGACCTCCCTCCTCTCCCATGCCCCCGGGATCCCCCCAGACGAGGTGGTGGCAGCAAGGCAGGGTGATGGGTGTGACTGGGAGCTGCCAGCATGGCGGCTCACCCCCTGCCACACACGGCACACGTGGCAGCCGCTGCCACACAGGACAGCCAAGTGCCTCTGGTTCCCCTGCGTGCCGGACAGAGTTGAGCCGAGCCAGGGATGAGGCCAGCCCGGACTGCCGGGATGCAAGCTTGCGCTGGGCTGGGGAGCTGGCAAGATCCCACACCGGCTTGAACTTAACTCTGCCAGGCTGGCTGGGGATTCTGGGGGGGTGTTTTTCAGGTCTGTGGAGGGTTTTCCCCAGCCTCCCTGGCCTCACTCACCTCCCTCAGTGGCAGCAGCAAAGACACGGGTGTCTCCAGGCAGCTGTAAAGCCAGCGGCAGGAGTGTTTGGGACAGGGGGACAAGGCCACACAGGAATCGTTGGAAGCAACCCCGTGTGACATGCTCTGCATGGAAAAAGCAAGGTTCCCCTGTCAGTGGCCACCGTCAGTGGCCGGGTCGTGCCCAGCAGCCCCGCGGGACGGGGCTCTTTTGCTATACCTGCATCTGGCCATGGGGCTGCAGAACCAGCGGGACTCTTTGTGGGGGGTGAATGGGTCTGTGGGGAAAGCAAACCCCCTCCTCACCCCCTGCGGCCCCAGGCAGGGGAGGAGGCAGGCAGACATCACTGCGGGGAGCGGGATTGTCCCTGCGTCCCAGGCGGTGACCGACACAACCAGCCATGGGCCTGAAAGGCTCATGTTAATTAAGCTTTGCATCATCCCGGCACCTTCTGCTGTGCTGGTATCCCCAAAATACGGGTCTGTCTTTTGCCCCCCTGTGTCCCCCTCACAGCTGCCCCAGCTGGGGAGTAGCCAGTGGCTGCCTAAGTGCCAGTGTAGGGCAGTGGCCCATCTGAAGCCCCTTTTTAAAAGCAGATTTACCCCCAATTTAACCAGCTGTTTGATCACTGCACATCAGAGCTCAGCTGCCCACCTGCCTTTCACACGGTGTGGGGGCACAGGGATGCTGAGGCCACGGGAGGACTTGGCTCAGGGGAAAAACTGCTCTAGAGAAGTGCAATCTGTCTGGGAAACAGGATTTTGCTGTGGCTCCCGGGGAGCAGAGTACAGGCAGCACCGCTCCCTCGTGCAGCCGCTGCTCCAGGTGCACATGGCACGGGATCGGCCGCTCTCCCCACGGGAACAGCATCCCACAACCCACACGGGAAAGGCTCTGCTTTGTCCCCTCGCCACTATGTAAATACTGACGGGATTTTCATAGCAGCGTGAAATGCACATCTGCTGACGCAAAGCCGTGGCCGGTGCCCCGGGCGGGAGCGGGCAGCCGGGAGCGCCCGGCGCAGGAAGCTCGCCGCCATGCACGGGTGGCTTTTCTGCATGAGCCAGGCTGCCAGCTTGAACTTTTGGCCTGCAAGTGCTTCGTGCATCCAAAATAGCCCTCCCTGCTCCCCTCCTCGCCCAGAGATCCTGGGCTGAGCCCCAGCCCGCCCTCGCCCCCGGGTAGGCAGCAGGGCAGCATCTCTGCCAGTCACCCAGGGACAGCCCTGCAGCACCCCTGTCCCCTGCACAATCACGGAGATAAGGCTGGAGGATGACTAGTCCATGCTGTCATCGAGACAAAATAAAGCCTGGCTGCTTCCAATACAGGTTTTTTTTCTTAATTGTTCTATTTCCATGCGCCTGTGTACGCCCGGCCACCCCGCTCTTGCCAGGAAAGCCGAGTGCTGATCATTGTCAGATGGTTCATGCAGAGGTTTCTGTTTTGTTTTGTTTTTACAAGGATCCAAGATGATAGGGGGAGGGAAAGAACTTTTGTCCTCTGCTTAAAATAATTCAAGAGCTTTCCACTGTCTACGCCAGGCTCAAGCAGACATTTGCATAACAAATGAGCTTCTCCCCACTCTTCAACCCCGGGTGACCCCTGTGGCTCCTCCATCTCCATCCTGTCCATCATCTCCATCCTGTCCATCTCCATCATCTCCATCTCCCATCCCAGCCCTGGGCCTGGGCTGTCTCTGGGGAGGGGGAGGGCATGTGGAGGGTTATAAGTTTTTAGCACTTTTGTCAATCAAGACTTTGTAAACGGCCTCTGGAACATTTCAGCAGTAAATCATTTGCTTAGTGACCAACAAATAATTCCAGGCATCTTTTATTTTGCTGTAAAAATGCTACGAAGCAGCTGATTAGTGAACGTTTCTCTCCAAGCTAAAGCCCGTTGACAGCAGGACCAAACACCGACTTTCCCGTTATTAGCAGAAGGAGCCGCTCTGTGCCAGGGCTTCTCCTCCACGCAGCGATGCACAAGCACAAGGCACAGGCCTAAGAGCCTGTTCAGGTGCGGGAAAACCAAGCAAAGCCCCTAGAAATTTCACAGGAATTTGTTTTTTTGCCCCTGAGACAGATTAACACCTTTGCTAGTTTAGATGTATAACTTTTTCCAACAGTTCTGCTATTGCTATTTAAAGAGATTTAACTTCAGAGTGCTTCCAGAGAGCATCTGCTGCAATGGCTGAGGTCAGGATTTTCAGCCCAGCAAGCAGATAAAACTGCTGCGAGAGCCCATTGCCAGAGATGCTTTCTGCAAAGCCCTATCGCCTCAGCCCTTTTAGTGAGGAACTGGAGGAATTTTCCAGTTCCCATCCTCCTTCTGGGAGGGAGAAAGTAGGGGAATAAATCTTACGTACCTTCATGTAGCTCTGTGAGGTGGCAGGAGGCTTGGAAGCAAATGCTATTGGAGTCCAAATGCCCCAAGAATTATATCAGAATATTGTGTTCTGGTGAAGAGAGGTGGGAAAGGGAAGTCCCAGCAATACTGAAACATCCCTTCTAGACAATGACTAAAAAGAAAAAATGTTGCAGTTATTCATTTTGAAATGAGTTTCTGTAGGGGTTAGATTTTTTTTGCATGACATCACTTTATGGGTACACAGTTAAAAAATTAATCGCTAATATGTCAGAAACTGTCATGCCTCCACCCCCCCACTTTCTTTAAGAGCAAACTCTGAAATCAGGCATTTACATCATAAGAATTACAGACCAAACCTCCAGAAACCTTTGCAACACTAAACATCCATCCTCTGCACCAGGTCCTTGCCCTTTCTGGCCAGTGCCCTGAGCTCAGTGAGTTGCTGTGGCCTCCCCATCGCTCCAGGCGGGAGGGAACACATCCCTCCTCCAGCCTGACACATCCTGGCCCGGAGAGATGCTGCTCATGACCACTTGGTCCTACCAGGGCAGGGCTGAGGGCTGATCCTGGCCTGGAAGATGGCTCTGCCCCGGACACTAGACATTAAATGTTTAATATAAGCTTTGAGATTCAATGGACCTGAGCTGCGTATTTTTCCATGGCAAACTTGAAGCATCACAAAGTACCGCAGTGAGGTGAGAGATAAAATCCAACAGAAATTCTCCTGCGTGAATTTTTCTTGCCTCTGTGGATTTGCAGCTTGTTTTGGTGGACACCAGCAGGTTAGACACGAGTCCGCCTCTCCTTCCAGTGTGGTCCAGGACTGTTTATCCCCACCTGAAAGAGCAGAGCTGAGGTCAGGCCTCTCCTGCAATTCACGGTGGCTTGGCAGAGCCAGCCTTCATCCTGAAAACAAAGTTTGAATCGTGGCTTTTATGGGCTGGGTTTACAGAAAATACCGCGTATCCTCAGGCTTCCCTGACCCACCTTCTCTCTTGCCAGCTGTTTCAAACCTCACCCTGAGATGTTCTTCCCTCCACTTGTACCACTTGACCACAAAACCATCCTCCTGTACGTGCAACCCCCCCCGGTCCCGCCAGCACCTCCACCAGGCACTGCCGGGAGACACTAAGGCGCTTAGTTAATGCCCAGGCTGGCAGCCTGCACACCCCAAGCGGGGTAGGACAGGCCTCCTCAGGCTCGCCGCGGCTCGCAGTGCAACCTGCCGGGCTGCTTTGGGTTTCATTCAATTCGATCAAAGCCTCAGAGATGCCATACAGCTCCCGAGGACGTTTCGCTGCAGGGGGTTCTGGTTCGCAGCACGGCGGTTACGGCTGGCGGAGGCAGGGGAGCAGCTCCCGGCCCTGCTCCTCAGCGCCCAGGGGTGACAAACGGCTCTGAGGGCACCAGGGTTTCCCCAGCCCACCTCAGCGCCCAAAGCACAGGGAAAGCACCGCTCTGGAGCTGCGAGAGGACGCTTTGACACTGTCTGCATGGTCACTCGCAGGGCTTGGGTTTTGCTCCAGAGCCGAACAAAACTAACCACTGAAAAACCTGCAGCGCAGAACTGCCCTCCTGGCCCGTTCCCACGCTGGATGGTGCAAGTGGAAATCGCTGCAAAAGGTTCCCTGAAATAGCCTGGAGAGAAGCGAGGAGGCTGCTGTGCTGTGGATCCCGCCTGGGAGCCGCTCTGCCGGGACCGGGTGCCGGCAGCCGAGCCTGGCACATGGGTCCTGGGTGCCCCGGGCGAACGCTCCAGCGCAGCCGTTTGCGAGTCACGCCTGGCTTCCCCCCAGCACTTCTTCATTTTTGTGGTCTGTTGAAATAATGGTTTCTAAAGGACGTCAGCTCAGGGTGATTTATTTTCCCTGCCAGCCAGCCAGCCATCCCCTCCATGGCATTAGAGAAGGGCTCCCATTTCAGACATACCCGAGATACCGAGCTGCCATTACGGCAGAGGTGTGCCACGAGGACAACCCAACGGTGGGAAGAGTAGTTACAGTCACCTGGTGGATTTCACTTCTGCTTCAAGACTGAGAAGGCAAAGCCTATAAAGAAAACACTAAACGGAGCGTTCATGGCAAAGCAGGTCACAGGCAGTATTTTTCTACGGCACGTAAATTAGGACCCTCTGGGCCATTTTCAAAAATAATTTAAGAGCTTAAATGTCACCTGGAAAATGCATACCTGTTCCTTATAGCTGCTGTGCCGGGGTCTGCTGTATCCTGGTGTGATGGGGCAGGGGCGGCTTGGCCCAGGCTTTTGGAGGTCCCTTCCGTGGGCTGTAGCTGGAGGGACAGGCGGGGATGGGAATGGGGCCACTTCTCCTGGTGTCTGCCAGGAAGAGGCCGCACCAGGAGCTGCCTTCGCTGCTGCTACACATGGGTGGAGAGGCCAATAAAAGTTTGCCCTCGAGCTAAAAGAGCCTCCAGCTTCCTTCTCTCTTTACCATCTCTCCCTGCCTTCCTTCTCCCAGGTGTTTTGCCCAAGCTCATTTACAAGAACCGGTCTCCTCCTGGCTCAACCAGCTGCAAACATCACCAGACCTTGTCTTGGGGCACCATCTCGAAACAGTGCGCTGAGAACTGGGGAAACTGAGGCACGTACGAGGACCAGGAAAACCCTGCAGCCTATTCCCACATTCTCCAGGAGGGAGTAGGGACCACTGTGCCCTGGACCTTTGATACTTCCCACTTGCAGTTCCCTGTTGTCCTCCGTGACTGCCCAGTGCCATCTGGTAACAAATCCTGCAACACCAGTATATGCCGCACCGCAGGTATCAGTAGCCATTTAAACGGTCACCAGTTAAAAAAGGAAAAAAAAACCCAACAACAAAAGACCAACAAATAGTTGACTCTGTTCCCAGGCAAATACAAAGAACGGTTTTGGATCGTCACTGCTGTCCCTTTGTTTACTGAATGCAGTAACAAAAGAGGCAAGGAAAGAAAAAAGTATATCCCCCGATAGCGACAACTAATTGTGGGCGAAGCAGGCTGGGGCATGCCCGAGAAAAGGAGGGTCAGGCCCCATGTGTATCTGCTGGTGACGGGAAATAAGTGTGCCCAAAGGCACTTAAAAAAAAAAATTAATAAAAAGAACCAGACCTGATTGCAGCAGTTAGAAGTGATATATTCTTGGCATGGAAACAAAAAGCAAATTCATAGCAGGTTTGGAGCTGATCTTACTGGTTTACATGGGATTTTATACTTAGGTAATTCTATTGTTGGCTGGAGCTACCTGATTTATGCCTGAATAAGGTCCTGATCCTGCAAACATTTACTTATGTACTTTAGCTTTACCTTTGCCCCCGGACACCCTATTAATTTCACTGCAGCAAGGACAGGGATTGTCTCAGAGCTGGGCCCTTTGCAAGAAGCAAATCTGTGCCGTAATGCCCCAAACGAAGAAGAAATTTTGCAGGGAGGTGTGAACTCCCCCAGGCTGTGGTCGTCCCGCACCCTGAGACCCTGCCAGCCCCAGGCACGTGCGCCCAAAAGCTGAATGATATGTAGGTCCCTCTAACCTACGAGCTTTAGGAAGCAGCAGGGGAAGAGTTTTAGCACAATCCTGCAGCTGCTCTGAGTCAGTCTCTGCAACAAGCTGAACGTAAAACAGCAGCGTAACACCAAGTTCAATCTGATGACACCCTCTCCCCTGGGCAGACCATCCAAATGGGCTGCTAAACCATTTGGATTGGTTGTTTCTGTTCAAGAAAGTGGCGTTTATCACTAAAGCACATTAAAAACGCCGAGTTTGCCCTGTGCCCTCCCCATCAGGCAAGGTAAAAGAGAGGGACTCATCCATCAAACACCATCCTTTGACAATGAAACCTCTGGGTTTGCTTCAAAAGAAGCGTGAGAATAAAAACCTGCTGGAAATGAGAGGAGGACCAGCAGAGAGGAGACGTGTGCTCACACATGAACGGGGAAGGCAGCAGCTTCAGCTAAAGAGCCAGCGAGATGCCCCGGTGACTGCGTGTCCGCCAGCGCCGTCGCTCACGTGCCCATCACATGCTGCTAAAAACAGGCAAATAAAATAAAAAGGGGCTGTGAGTCTGGGAGCAGCTGCTTTCCTCGCTGCCGCTGCCAAACCTTCCCGAGAGCACGGCTATTCCTCAGTGCAGGAGAGAATTAATTAGCTTGACAATGGCACCGGGGGGGCTCAGCGGGCCGTTGGGTGTCTGCTGTGGCGGGCGTAAGAGCTGCTGCAGCCCCGGGGCTGCGCGGGAGCCAGGAGCAGCACCTGGAGCCAGCCCCAAGGGTGCTTGAGGAGGGCCCAGAGCAAAACCCCTCCAGTACAAATTCCTGCTGCTTTCCATCTGAGACACTCAGCCAAGACGCAGCAGTCCCCAACCCCAAACCCAGCAATCTCCATCGGCAAAGCTCGGATGCTGCTTGTGGAGCAGTGCGCGCCTGTGGACCACAGGCACTGCAGCTCCTGCACACAAGCCATGGGACCTCTCCCTCCTGGACACAGAATCATAGAATGGTTTGGGTTGGAAGGGACCTTAAAAACCTTCCAGTTTCACCCCCCTGCCCTGGGCAGGGACACCTCCCACCAGAGCAGGTTGCTCCAAGCCCCGTCCAACCTGGCCTTGAACCCCTCCAGGGATGGGGCAGCCACAGCTTCTCTGGGCAACCTGGGCCAGGGGCTCACAACCCTCAGAGTGAAAAATTTCTGCCTGGCAAAGGGTGCTAGCAGCAAACACGAGCTGCAGAGCCTTTCACTGCAGTAACTCTACAGGCTCATGGCAGCCTTTGGTCTGGCCTCCCAGCTGCACCCTGCTGCTGGCAAGCCAAGAACTGCAACAAAGGGCACCTCCTGCACCTCAGGGCCACATCCATGCCAGCACAGTTCCTTTTGGCCACTCTAACCCAGGTGCATTGGCTGTGGCCGAGCTGGAGCAGGGCACACGGGGTGCTGAGCCTGCCTTCATCCCACGCTAGCCAAAGCTGCAGAGGATGGGGGTCCAGCAGAGCCCTGACCAGCACTGGCCGGGAGGGAGGGCTGCGGGTACAGCCGCGTCCCCCAGTGCTGGCACTTACGGTACAGCGAGCTCCAGGACACTGCCGTGACCACACAGTGTGGCTGCACCAAAGATTTGCACAGCATACAACGAGGGCGCAGGATGGGGCCAGAGACCGCTCCCAAGAGCGCCAGAGCGTTTCCAAAGCATCTTCTCCAAACCAGGCTTTGCTTATGTTGTAGCAGCCTGGAGAACTGAATATCGCCTCCCTAGAAAGATTTAATTATACACAAAATTAGAAGGAGGAAGTCTTAGTTAAAATTTCATACTTCTGGAAGGCAGCCGGTTCGTTAGCATTACTTTAATGAGGCACTAACCTCACTGTAATGCTTTTATTAATGCTCGTTGCTTATTGAGTGCCAACTGCTTGGCTCCTCTCCGACAGGCCGGCTGGTCCAGAAAGCGAATGGTTTAGGGGTCCTTTGATGCAAAATTTGAGCACGTTTACACCACAGCCAGGACAAACGACAGTTGGTGAGATGAGACAGCCCAAAATTCACCAGATGGTGCCCAGAGCAGGCGATGCAGCGAGAGAGTGAGATCAGGGCAGGCAGGAGGGGATGCAGGAGGGAAGCAGCAAAGGGAGGAGATGCTGGTTCCACCACCGTCACTGACACCATTCCTGTTGACTGCAGTAAGGTCAAGATGAGGGCCAGGATAATGAGCAATGATGGTACATCAAGACACGACGTGTCGGAGATTCGATGACAAGGGAAGGCACCGGGTGGTACAGGATCCAGGAGGCAGGTTACCAGTGGCTGAGCTCTGCAGCCTGCCCCCACCTACCACTGCTGCAGACATCTCATGTGCTTTGAGGCCACAGCTGTGTCCAGCCTGGATCTCACCATAGACCCTCTTTGGTCAAATATAAGTCCTTAATCCAACCAACTTCCAAATCCCTAAGGCACCCATACCCTGAAAGCCTCTGCCCCACTGTGACTGTTGTGGGATAACGTGCACCTTTGAGGTGCCCTCAGCACTGCTGTGGAGCTGGTCTGCCTGAAGGAGACCCAGGAGAGGATGGAGCCCCTCCTCTGATCCCTCTGCACTGCACATGCCGTTGCCCATGACCCTGTTGGGCTGCAGAGGGGAGGAAGGGACTTGCCCAGTTAGTGGAGTCCACCTGCCTGTGGGGTGATGCCCAGGCACTCTGAGCACACTTTTCAGAGGTGGTCGTGGACAGAAGGACAAGGATTACCCCAGCAGCTGCTGGGACACGCTCCCCCAGACCTCCTGGGAGCCGAGGTGAGCATACGCCGTATGTTTCTCCTCCTGTTCCTCAAAACACTCTGAATAGAGGGATTAAAAATTACTCATTGCGGTCTGAAACAACAGAGCCAAGGTGCCAGCGCCGGCTGATATTCCAGCACAGCAGAGAGCAGGTGGGCTGCCGCATTCGTGGTGAGCAGGAATGGGAACAGCTTGTTGGAGAGCCTGCCGTGGCTCTGCCTGCAGGGCCACCCCTCCAGGAGCTACCACTCAATGGGAGCCGAGGCATCAAAGGCAGCTTCGCCACCTCCCTCCTTCGGGCTGGCCGAGGTCCAAGGCTATTTCCCAGCAGCGTGTACCAACCTGCAGTTAGGTGCTTCCCCCTTCCAAGTGCTCAAAGGAGGATCTCGCACCGGCTAAGTCAAGGTTTTTCTCTGCACGTGAGGTGGGCAAAGCAGCAAAGAGCTGAACTGGTGCTGCCTCAGCGTGAGCCCACCAGAAAGGCTTCCTCACGGCGCAGAGGGTGCCTTTGCACCCCGGACTGTGCCGTACGTGACCCCATGCCAGTCCTGCGTGCAAGCGTGGACGCAGCACTGAGCCTGGTTTGGTGCCACAGCACAGAGTGAAGTTCAACCACAGGCTGAGTCTAGTGTCCCGCCACCGTCCATGAATGCCTTCAGAGATAACCGATGAGTCCTTGGCAAAGAAAAGTTCAGCGCCGTATCATAATCTTGATTTTTCCTGCAACTGAAATGGAGTGTTTCATGTCATTTTAGCCAACAAAAAGAGGGAAGATTACCTAGAGAAGAGGGGAGGAAGCCAGTTGGCTGCCTGGGCACAGAGCGATGGGCTGGGGCCAGCTGGACAAAACGCAGGGCAGAGGAAGGACCGACCAGGGAGAAAAGCTCATCGTCCAGCGTATTCTGCCCAAACTGCAAGGCAAGAACACCACACTACAGTCACTGAACTGGAAAATTCACAATGCAATTTCTTTTCTCCACGTAACCTGACAGATTGAAAGCCAAACGTGGAAATTTCACAGGGTGCTGATGTGCATTTCTCCTATCAAAGTTTCTCTGAAAAACAGCCTGGTTCTTGTGAAGGAAAAAAAAATTTAAAAAAGAGCAAAAAGAAAGAGGATATTTTAAAGTAAAACTAGTTAGGTGCAGCCATTTTTTAAGAGACTGCCATAGACAACTAGGAAATTAGTAAAAGAAAAATGTTTTGTCAAGGTTTTTTTTTGCCAAAATGTGGTGTTCAGGGTGTTTTTTTTTTGTAAAAATAAGACTTTTTTCAATATTTCAATATTTTTCAATATTAGGAATAAAGCATAATCTAGGAATGAGTGGGAAAAACACAAAACAAAATAGGGCAAAATGAAATAGCAAATACCGTGAAATTTTCATCTGGAATTTACAGCAGGGTCTAGACCTCGCTGACACCAGACAGCATAGTCTTGTCCCCACCACAATAAAATAGTTCCAGGTTAAATCTTTTTAGTTTCTGCTGCCCTCATCCAAAGCTTTCCTGCACTAACAGTGGGACCGTGCAGGTCTGCTGAGGCCCAAGGGTAACCTCACACACATGAGCGATGTCCCGGCTTTCTAGTTCCTATGTCTCTAGTGGCAAAATACTAGAAACCTGATATTTTAAATGGGATTTTATGCAGGGCATAAAGCGGAAGCGTGTTCTCCTAGCCAAGAAACAGGAAAACACATTGAAAACTCAGCACAGCTGTACACAAGATGCGCATTGGCAGGGTGCATCACCCTGGCGAGCGTAATCGCTCTCAAGTTTAATCAAGGTAGAAGGAGGGGATTTGGAAGCATCGCATCCATGGCACACTTCCCTGCTTTGTCACATCACACTAAACACTTGATAAAAGCTCCCTTTGAAGAGGAGCCAAGTCCTTCCTCGCTTGACTATGGTGATACTGGATTGGATTTGCTGAGCCGGGTTTCCAGTTGTGCAAAGAATTTGTAAGAGGTAGAAAAAGAGTAGGAGGGAACAGAAAGTGTTGCAGCTCAAAGAAAACTACAAAAGATAAAGCAGTAATTAATTATTGGGCTTTACTACTTTTTTTTTGTTGGCAATGGGACAAATAGACTACTGTGTTGTTGAAATGTATTATGAGGGGGCCTGCCTTCTCTATGGATTTGGATATATGTTATTAAATATTCAAAAATCACTTGCCATCTCCCCAAAATCATGAGATTGGTAAGCAAATCATGAGAATAAAAAAACCCTAATAGTAACAAAGGGTTTTCTTTTGTCTCTCAGCTTCTGAGTTGTTAGCCTGCCAAGCTAATTTCAATAGAAACTCAGTTAAAGGAAAATAAAAAAGGGAAGGTGAGACTTTCCCATGACTACACTAAGAGTTCAGTTTCCCAGGAAAGTGAATCTGTAATGTGATGAGATCATTTCCAACTGATGAATCTGAAGTTTGTTTTTAGAAGACTAAAACAAAAACCAACAAAAATTAAGAAAAAAACCCCAGCACCCAAACGCAGATCACTTGGACACTGGGTATTTGGGCCATGCATATGCCCCGCCAGAGCACGTAAAGAACATACCATCTCCCCTGCTTCCCAGTTAGGGCAAACCGATACTGGTTTCCCTAGCAGAATTCACACTTGAGGCGTGAGCGGTCAATGATCTGCCTCATTTGCCAGGTAAGGGACTATTCACCTTTTTTCTCCCCTGTGACTACCCTGCGATTTCCCCTCTGGTGTTATCCACACCCCAGCCAAGAGCAGGACCCACTCGGGGGCAGTTCCACTCCAGGGTCCTTCCTCCTGGCAGGCATGGAGGAGCCACAAGAGGAGGAGCCTCCTGAGACCCATCACTCACTAGCCGGGGCACCGGGAAGCAGGGCGCTCGCCCATTCTGCCTTTGCATTAGCATGGGCTGATGGAGATACCATCTTCCTCCCACTTCTGCCAGCAGCCCCACCCTGGAGACCAACGGCTGTACAAACAGCCGCTGCCCACCAGCCTCCGCTCCCTTTTCAGCCCCTGCCCAGTTCCTCCCAGGCAGGTGTTGTTTGCTCTCCCATCCCAGCTCTTGTTCGCAGAGAAGCTGGCTACAAAAGCTCAGCAGTCGTTGCTATTTATTCTCAGCCCTGGCTGGGTTTTGTTGAGATGACCAGGTGAGTAGGCAGGTGGTTGTTTCCTCCACTTATTTTCTAGTGGATGGGGACATCAAATATTTGCTTTCAGAAATATTTTCAGCAGCTCCACTACAATTAATAATACCAACCAAAATGCTCAAAAAGGGTGGGTAGGGGCTCCTGTGCTTTCACTCTCCCCTGAGCTTTGCTAAGATGACCCAGGAACTCTTGGATTTTGTTGCTTTGACATTGAGCGTGCCTCACAGGCAACACAATAAACCATATGATGGGCTTCCCTTTCGTTTCACTGGAAGGATTGGATCTGAGACCTCCTGGCTCCTATTCCACACCAGACAGCTTTGCGGCTCTTGGGGAACAGCTTCCAGTAACGCTTGTACAAACACAGAGCAGCTAATGGTCTCACCTTAAGCCAATACTATTGCAGCAGAACACAATTTCGACCTTGCATTTCAGGAACAACAAAACTGCCTGAGGTTATGTGCTAATTACAGACTACTCCTCTCCTCTATCATTCTAGTTTACATTGCAATACACCATACAATCAACAAACCTGTGGAAGAGGATCTTATCTTTGACCTGAGGAAGCTCCAGCTGTGATCGAGTATGGATGCGTTTGAGGCAAATTGAGGGAAGGGCTTCACTTAACACAGGGGAGGCTGAGCCAAGACCTTCTCTGTATGAGCTACACAGCCTGTTGAGTAGCTGCCGTCAGTAAAAGAGTCGCCGAGCGAGTTGTCCTCATCTGAGACCTCCAGAAGTGGACTGAATCCCAGATATGCTTTCCCTCCCTCAAAACACACTCACATAATGGCCATATTTCAAGAGCAGACTAGGAATTTTGGAGACAAAAATCTCAGTTGCTGACATGTGTAAAGGCCTTTGCTCTCCAAGGGACTCACAATGTCTCCAGATGTGGCGGAGGCAGTGGGTTTTCTTCCAGGCACGAATCGTTGCACACTGCTGCGATAGGTGTTCAAAGCCACAACTCAGCATAAGCTTTGCAATAACAGAGACACCCACCCAAACCATGGCATTGCTTGGTACTGAGTGTTGCCTCCAAAGACCTGCCAGTGAAATGCCACTGCCTGCAGGGCGAAACACTGCACAGCAACACCGGGAGAGCAGAGGACGGATCCATCCAACCAGGAAAGTCTGTGATTGACTGTGGTCAGTGGGTTCAAGCCACGGCAGTCTCTTCCCCAGCTCTCACTACTTCTTCATCACTTCTGAATGATTGACAATAGGCAATTTAGGAGTGGATTTTTAACTTGGTGCTATGGATCGCTAATAGGACCAGACCCACACAGCATGCAGGGTATAACTTGGTGCTAAATGCCTTTTATTCTACATTCTTCCTAGGCAGAGAGTATGCTTTTAGCTTCATGTACTCTGCAGTTTCTCTCTTTTCCTTCTTTTTTTTTTTTTTCCCTGCCTCTTGTAAAGACTTTACTATGTCAGAATCTGTCAAACAACTCCTCGTGCCATGTTTTTACAAGAATCCTACTTGCTCATTGGTGCCAAGCACACTTTTAAACAATACTCAGTGAAGTATTGCGTTGCCTGTGCTCTGCTCTTGCATGCCATATTTAGACAAAAGCTAGGGAATTCCCTGCCCTAGATGAGGACTTGAATGAGTACATTCTTTTCTCACCTCAACTAAAAAGTATGCCTTCACATCAGCCAGGCCTTCTACCCAGCTCTATTTTTAATTGATTCCACACTTTGATTTATCTACCTAGAAATCAGAAGGGAAAAACAAACAAAAAAAAAAAGAAAAAGAAAAGGAAATGAAAGAAGTGAATGTGACCACAGACACATGCTCAGTCCTGCCGGGTGCATTCCCAAAGAGACCAAAACCCAGGCAGCAGTGGAAACAAAACACCCAAACCCCATACTGACACACGTGGAAACAAAACGCCCAAATCCCACACTGACACACTACCCGAATGCACAGCTAACAACAGCCGGATCACAGCCAAAGGTGGCTTTTAGTGCTTTGGCCCAGGGTAAACAAAGCAAGGCTATGGCCTAACATTGATGGAGAGTGACCTGTATGTAGGTGGATTGTGCCTCTCATGATTGCAAAATCTCCATCCTTGGAGACACTCAAAAGCTGTCCAGAAATGGTCCTGGGCAACTGGCTCTAGGTGGCCCTGCTTGAGCAGGGGGTTGGACCAGATGATCTCAAGAGCTCCCTTCCAACTTCAACCATTCCGTCATTCATTCTGTGATTCTAAGATTATCAAGGGGGTTTCTGGCAATGCACCTGGACCTTGTCAGCCACCGGAGTTATTGGGGCATCAGATTTCCCTGGAGCAAAGAACACCCCAGTCAGCAGGCATGGGGACCATGGTGCACGGTGGCCCATGAGCAGCCAGAGCAGGGAGCTCTGTGATGGCTGCACACACTGCCCCGCACGTTCACCCATTCAAACCGGCAAAAGCCAGAGTGCAAGGGCTCTTTCCTGACGCTGCAGAAGTCAATGGGACTGCAGATCCTTCTGGAGCGGCTATTGAAACGCCACATTCCAGAGCGCTATGCTAATCGCTTTTAGCCAGCCCTCCAACATCACTCCCATTGCTAATGTTTAAATTCTTTGCCATACTTTTGTCCACAGCGCGTGGGCCCCCCAGATTTTCTGACATGTGGTTCTTCCACTCACTGCCAAGTCTGCTGGGAGAGGATGTCAGCCTCACAGGACCAAAACAGATGCCGTCCATGCACTAACTCTGTTGGAAAAGCTTCAGACAAAGGCCTGTCTTGCCTCCTCCTCTGGCCCACAAGCACTAAAAAGTATTCATTATATTTGCCCCAAGAACCTACTTAGGAGAAAATTTGAATCCTGAAATTGAGAGTCAGAGCATTGTCAAGTACGGTGTACATAGGCTGAATCACAGGATGAAATACTCTGAAAAAGAAGGCAGAGTTTGCACTAGATTTTTGTTTTCATATACATACATACATAGATATAAAACCCACTACAGCCATCTCAATAGTATCTGTACTGCTGGTAGTGATGACGGGGAGCCTATTGCAGACAGGCTGCAGACAGACACCCGCCTTTTAACTGCAGTCATTTAATTCTGCTCAGTGTTGCTTGAGCTGACATAATAACTGAGACATCACTCAAGCCTTGACTGGCCTGGTGCTCCTAGTGTTATTGCCGCTGCTGGGAGCATTCTGGGGACAGTCAGAGAGAAAAGAAATGATATGGACAGAGCTGTAGTGTTATAAAATGCACCCTTAGGATCATATGTTCAAAAGCACTCAGTTCCCATTTAGGAACCTGAAAGAAGTTGGCAGGATTTCAGAAGTGCTCAGCATCTATCAGCTCCTACTGAGAACATGCTGAGCTCTTCTTAAAATCGTTAGAGAAAAACAATTCAAAGATAGGAGCCAGCTTGTGGCTTACAATTAACATCATTGTATGGGTCTTCGGAGCAGTTTGGCAAGAGCAAGAATAGCTGCTTTCAGAGAAGATATTGTATACGAATTCACATCTCAAAGGACGGGGCCAGGTCTATAAGCAGTCACCCCCACTGACTGCCTCCTGCAAGAGCTGTGCACCCCAAGGAGAATTTTCTGCTTTGTGTCAGAGTGATGTCTTTTGCAGCACTCGGTAAGTGGGAGCCTGCACCTGATCATGCTAGGAGCAACCACATCAGGGGAGACGAGGAAGACCAGTATGAGTACCTCACAGCTCAGAACATAACCCATTGTGCTGCAGTCAGGGCAACTGTGAAAACATCTGGACAAATGCACTAATTTAGTCCTAACCTATATTAGTTTTTGACATATAATTAGTAGCGAAATTAAATGTCAGTTAGCACCTTCTGTCTTTGATCCCCAAAGTGCTCTTTGTCTGTGAATGAGAAAGATGTCTTCTCCCAGTGGTGACAGAAACAATAGTTTGCCTCATGCAGTCATGGCTGGGCTAACACCAATGTGCACCTACAAGAGATGAAGATTTGTCAAATCTCTCCAAACACTTCCAGAGGCATCAATCCAGAACTTAAACATTGCAGCAGTCCCACTCATTTTCCCAAAACCACTGATCTATTTAAAAGAAAGGATGTGAATTCAAATCCTCCTACTGTTGGTAGCTCGCAGCTCACAGAATCACAGAATCAGCTCCTCCAACCCTGAACCAGCTCAACCGTGGTACCACACCATAAAACCCCAAATCAAGCACAACAGCTTGTGTCAGGCTTCATCTCACCCAGGGACACATGATTCTTGAAGGAGACTAAGAAGAAATTTTTCTCATCATCTTTTTCACAGTGTCCTTCATCTTACCTTGAGATTCCAGAAGCTATCTTCCAGGTAGGAGTAGCTTGCTTATCTTTACTTCCCAAGTATTTCAAGAGTTACAGTGTCTGCCTACCCCTTAACTTGCTATTTTGCTGGGTCTAATTCCATAGAAAAACTCCAGAGATGTCTGGGGGCAGTAGAAGCTTGAAGGATGATGAGTCTTGCTACCAATAGGTCCCTTGACTCACCTTGGTATGGAAGGTGATCTATCATTTAATCTACTTCAGTATTTTCCTAGATGAGGGTGCTACACAACATAACATTTTTTTCTCTTTTGGCTCAGGAAAAGTTTTGTGTAATAGGCCAAAATCACATTTTCTGAAGGTGGGGGCAAATGTATGGATCCCAGAGGAGCCACAGCTCAAGAACTCAGGAGAGATACTAAACGTTGTGCAATCAAGCATCACAAGACCTTACAGACTCAGGCCATGTTGATTTACTTCCCGACGTACAGAAACAAAAGCAGAACAACAGAAAAATGCATAGAGCTATTTTGCATTCTGACTAAAAGAAGTCCAAAACACGTATGAATTTAGCTTGTCACTCCTCAAATATAACAATTCATTATGATTCATTACTCCCAAGTATTCTAGCTCATTTTCTCCAGCTAATTAGGCAACAATTCACCCAACAGACACCAACCTGACAGGGCATCACTCTATTCCCAGGAGGAAGGCAGCACACTCTGCCTTCTTCTCTATGAGAACATAATGCTTGCCACGGTCTGGCCAAGGAGCACTGCTGCCCTTTCTCTCCTGAATGTGCTGTTTACAGAACAGGGGAAGACTCATTTCGCCAAGAAATGGAGAATTCTCCAGGCCAGTGGGCAACATGTGCCTAACCCAAACGCAGCCTCCTCAGGAGCAGAGAAGAGCTGGTTGGTCATTGCCACAGTCACTGAAGGTTAACAAATACTCGTCCTTCTCACAGCTGAGCTCAACTAGGCAGGAGAGAGGAGGGCAAGAAGAAAGATAAAGACACCAACGCTCATCCTGGAGCAGTGGGAGGGGAATGGTGACTAATGCAGCTCCCTGGGATGAAGTCATAGCCTAGGGAAGCCAGTGGCTCACACAATTGTGCAATAGCGTGGAGTTTGGACAAGATCTCTGAGTCTTTTTCTTGGTCCTTTTCATCCCCTGCTCAGGCTTACACATCCTCTCAACTTCTCGTGTACATTTAGACCAAAGAAAAACACCATTAAAATGCCAAGGAAGCTTTCAAGACAATTGTTTTCTTATATTAAACCAGTGTCAATCCTAATTTCTGCTTCTGTGAAATTACTCATTGGACAGGACACTTCAAACCTGATTTACTAATTAAGAACCATTGTCGCTGTCAGACAATTGCTGTTTTCGCAGGTCAACCACAGCAGGAAAGAGAATTTTAACAAAACATTGCCCGACCCCAGGGATTTACAGGCAGCCCCTTCTGCATCGGGCACCTTGATGTAGTACAAAGGCATGCATTCTTCACCGCAAAAGTCGTCTTCATAAAGTACCAGTGCTGAGACCTGAGTATTGCTGCTGGTTTTGAAGCACTAAATGCCATTTCACGGGCACGCACTCGCGCTGCTCCCATGGACGCTTCACAGGAGACTCTGTACGAGCGCTGCTGCCTGAGTGTCACCCAGTGAAACCCAAGAGCTGCATCCATTTTTAGAACCAGCCTGCCTGAAGATATTGTTGCATTATCTGAGCAACACGTAAGGGAACAAAATGAACTGCAGCTCCCTCTGCCACTTATTTACCTTCTGTTTAAACAGTGCCTCTCCAGTCTGCTCCGTTCCCCTCCCGTGCACCCACTTACTCGGCACCTCTCGCAGGGCTGCCCGGTCTATTTTTAAAAGCATGCTGCTGGCTTTTATCTTAAGCTGCCTGTTTTTTTTTTTTTTCTTAGTTCTTGTACTCTTTAAACTTATTTAAAACATGTTGGCAGATAAAAGTAGTGAGAGGAGATATAGCAAATGCACCACGCTTGGCATTGCGAGTTGAGAAGTAAGGCAAGAGATAAAAACCGAACAGATTAAAAATGAATACTTAATCTCAACAATTAGGGCCAAACAGCAGTGGTCCTCACTCAGGGGAGTATCTCCCATGTGCTCAAAGTGGGGGTTATTTGAATCAAGACTTTAGGACTTGTTCTCATCCAGCCGCCGGCAGCAAACACGGCTGGGTGCCCACAGCGGGGAAGAACGGCTGCCAGGAGTCCTGTAAAAGGACTTGGTCCCCCAGCTGTAAGCCATTTTGAAATTGTCTGGGGTTTTCCAGGTGGTTAAAGGCTCTGCTGGTTCCAGTTCTGAGCTGACATTAGCAGCACTGAGGTCAGTGGACTTGCACAGTCACACAGATGGAGGAAACACCGGCAGGAGCGTCTCGAGCACCCTTGTGGGAAGGTGGGAGGGTGCCAGAAACATCTGGCTTGAAAATCCAGTGTCCCCACCCGTGCCTGCAGTCGTGACCCCAAAGCAGGATGCACTCAGCACCCTTGAACAGGGAGGCTGGTTTCAACTTTGAGCCTAAAACCCTCAGCAGTAATTAGAATGAGGGACTTGTGAGGCCGTGAATACTGACATGCCACTAGATGCTGCAAATAGGGAAGATGGGTTGACTACACTGATTCGTCACCCAACAACATGAGAAACCACTTCCAGAACTTCATGTTTTGGTAGCTTGGAGATTTTCTAGCCCATGCCTTTGATCTAGATTTTTCTCAAGTAATATTGAGGTGCTCTGACGCCACTGCAGAGCTGACCTAAGCATCCCGCTGATGGTCCTGTAGGGCCCAGACACATAGAGCTGCCTCTGTTGCACTGTGAGTGTCTCAGTCCGAGCTCGGCTCCATTTCAGATTCAGGACATTTCTGAGAACTGGTTGAAACGAGGACTCACTAACACTTCCATCGGATGCTGACGGGCCTTTTTGTGCCAGGAAAACGGATGCGTGCAACAACAGCAAAAGTGCCTGGAAGCATCCCAAAGCCTGAGTGAAATGAGGGAATTTTGAGTGGCACCAAACAAAAGGAGCAGTGATTTAATCTCCACAGATGGGGAGGGGGGAGCAGTGTCAGGAAGAGCAGGAGGATGAGATTAGCTAGGCAATAAAATCAAAATGAGCAAGAGGTGGAGCGAACTGTGCTGAGATAAGAGGAGGTGGATTACAGGGCTGGCAGATGGAGGGGAAGCAGTCAGCCAAACAGGGAACAAAAAACCAGGTAATAAATCTGGAAAAATCATAATCAACAATGTTAAATACCATTTTCAACCCATTTTCTCCAAGGTGGTACGCGGTTATGGCAGATGGATGTACAGTGCTGTCCCCTCGGGGTGGCAATCGGCCAGGGCCACTGCAAATGGCCAGCAAGGTGTGTTTGCTTGGACTCTAAACGCATGCAAGCAGCCAAAATCCTTTCTGGCACATGGATAAAGCGGTCCTTTAACACCAAAAGGTGAAAGAAATTGCGTCTTTCCGGAGGGCCTGACCATCCATTTGACTCAGCCTAATTCAGGAAAGCGACACATCGTCTGTTTTGCTGCTGAAAGGAGCATTTCCTCCAGCCTTGCAGGAGCACATTAGAGTGGGTATCTCAGTTCCGGGTGATAAGGCAGCTTTTATCAAGAAACTTTCATTAATGCAGTTCAACTGGCAATAGGCAATTGATAATAAGCAGCCATTTGACCGCTATTTAAGTCATTAAGCCCTTGACCACTGAGTTTTTGGAGGATAATCTCTAGAATATCTTTGGCTCTGTCATTTTAGCAAAGCCATGCTGCAGCTTCCCAGATCTGTGTGTCCCCCCCCAACACATCCCCCAATCTTCCATTACCGCAGGGGGTCAGTGCCTGGTGGCAACACGTCTGTCTCGGTTCTCCCTATCTCAGGAGGTTACAGGAAATCATTTATTTGTTGTTGTATTTTGAGTCTGGGAGAGAAACGATATTATCTGGGTAATGCCAAAAAAAAAAAAAAGGAAAAAAAAAAAGGCTTAAATTAATGGATGAAGATAAGTAATTACCTTGTGAGCCTGAGGCCTCTTTGGGGCAGGGGCAGGTTTTTGCTCTGCACCGGTGAAGTGCCCAGCCCAACGGAGTTTGCGTCGCAGCGCTATTGCAAGGCAAAGGAACAGCGGTGATGGTTCATACATCACTGCAAACATCTGTGTGGAATAAGAAATACTTGGTTTGAGTTAACAATTTCCCACCCAAATGTAGGGCAAGGTCAGATTAACCCCATTGCTGCTGAGCTGGGTTAAACGATCCCTGCTTTGTAAGGGTGGTGAGGCACTGGAACAGGTTGCCCAGGGAAGCTGTGGCTGCCCCATCCCTGGAGGGGTTCAGTGCCAGGCTGGATGGGGCTTTGAGCAGCCTGGTCTAGTGGGAGGTGTCCCTGCCCAGGGCAGGGGGGTTGGAACTGGATGATCTTTAAGGTCCCTTCCAACCCAAACCATTCTATGATTCTATGCTTTCAGCCTGCCCCTTCCTTACTCCCAAAATCGATACCTCTTCCCCCCCTCTGCCCTTGTAGCTTATTTCGCATCTCTCTAACCTCCACCATGCCCAGGAGAGGAGACAGTAGCAGGTGAAGCGCAATTTGGGGAGGATGATGGGGTCAAGGGGAAGGCAGGGAGAGCCTCGGTCAGGAGATCTTTGTCCGAGAGCCTTCTCGAAAATCCACATGAATCCTAGCTACCGGCATGTTATTAGGAATAAAAAACATTTCTACCATGCTGAAATGACTGCACTTAAGAGCTTTTTTTTTTTTCCCCCTTAGGAAAGCACTGTGGTCAGCCAGTTCTTGGACAGACTGTGGGAGTTAAGTGCATGAAATTCAATACTCTATGTTATATATCAGAGGTCAGGCTAAGGGTCCCTTCAGGTCTAAACCATAAATTCAGCAAACTGTTACCAAAGAAAGCCCCTCTAAAAACCCCTAAAGTCTTCCACTCAGCTCCTAAAAAACTCTTAAAGAACAAGACCTGCTTGCAGAAAGTTAGCAAAGTGGCGAAAACCATCGGGATTCTACATCTGACTTCATTTTTCACAGCGCCCACACTCCCTGCCCGGCCACGGCCAGCTGGGGAGGCTCAGCATCGCCCTGGCGAAGCCCAGGGCTGCAGCCGGAGAGCCCAGGGCTACCAGCTCCGCAGGCACTCGCTCCTCATTTGACCCTAGTAGCGGCTGGATTTCACATGCTGTTCCTCCCTCACCCAAGTTGCGATGTGAGATAGCTCATCCTGCTGGAAACTATAACTAAAAACATTGTCTAAAAACAAATCCTCTTTCTGGGCGCCCGGAGCGGAGGAGCGGTCCCCGACGCGCATAGAGAAACGGAGCTTGAATAAACAGCTGAGCTGAGAGCGACCCAGGAGGGCAGCCCAGAACGGAGGGGCTGTTGTACAGGAGGCGGCAGGAGGACCTCGGCACACAGCGCAAGTCAGAGAAAGCGCCCGGCGTTGACTTAACTGAGCTGGGATGTGCCCAAATCCAGCCCAGGAGGCTGCAGATGCCGCAGCTGAAATCACTTGTGCCAGGTTCAGGCAAATAGTTGCGTCTTGGCACCAGGTGTTAAGAGGAGCCGATTTCCACCACAGGATTAGCAGCAGGATATACAGCACTTACTCCCTGCAAAACTGTGATAATATCAAAGCTCCATCTGTACTCGGGCTGGAACTCAGAGCTATTAATGACTACTGTGGGAGAGCTAGCATTTTTTTCTTATTACCAGTTAAATAAGCCTTCCTACACCTTGAAAACCAATCATTCTGTTTTCTTTAAAGATGTATGTATATACATACAATTTTTCTTTTTTTTAATATAAGTAATATATATACATATAGGAAGAGGGAGAGTTGCACAGATTTAAAAAAAAAACCCCAATATTTAAAATGCTGTGTTTACTCTTTTCTTTAGAGGAGCTCAACTGTTCCCTGCTCGGATGCAAATAAGGCACATACTTCCACTCTAGGTATTTTTGGTCAGAAGGAAAAGATAAATAGATAGTGTATTTCAAACGTCACACTTTCAGCCAGCTTTATCTAACTTTGGTCAAGAATTTAAAACTTTGTACTGGACGCTAGCACATTTCAAGCTTGAACTGTAATTCTCTTCTCCTGACAAGAATTTGCTGCTAACCGAGCCTATCTGTGACATGGGAACCAACGAGCTAAAGCTGAAACCAAGGCTGTCAAACTCATTTCACTTATTAGTTATGAAATGGGAAAAAACAAGTAAGCTGCAGTGTCACATGGAAACATAAGCGCAGCGGTGACATGGCTTTTCATACACAGCCTCAGCACTAAAAACAGTGTATAGATTATTTGGAAAGTAATAAGCACCGATCTCGTGATTCTATGCTGGGCTGGTCCTATGACAAAAAAGGAAAAAAAAAATAAAAATCATCAAAAGAAAACCAGAAGCGGAGAGCCCAGAGCGATTTGCCGTTGTGCCCGTAACAAGGGGCGAGGGTGGCGTGGTGGCTCTGCTGTTTCAGCGGAGCTCACCCGGCTGTCGGCAGGGACCCCCCGCTCCCCTGGCACTGACCACCTGAGCCTTCTGGTCCGGGGACGGGATGATTTACATGGGGACAACTGCTGAAGTCACCACCCCCAGCCGCCGGCTGCACAGAGATCTCGGCTGCTCCCAGCCCCTCAACACACAACAGCTTAGAGCTGCCTTTTTCCTTCTGCTTTGTTTTTATTTTTTCTGTTCAGGCCACCAGCCAGTGCCAGGTCATCCTGCTGGTTTGCCCGCGGAGTTCAGAGATGGCTTTGCAAAGAGGTGAGCTGCCTGCGCAGCTTGCAGCGGTGGGCCATGTCCCACCGGCCATCCCAGGAGAGGACATCCCAGCCCCGGGACACGCATGTCTCCCTTGAGCCTCCCACCTCTGAGGTCAGGGCAGATTTGGAAAGGCTCTTTCTAATCTTCAGCACGTCAAACCTTATTAGTTGATTTTATTAAATCTCTCTCTCCAAACATCTCTCAACTAATTCTCGGTGTTGATCTATCCCAAAATAGCCACTCAGTATGAGCTTTTGGCAGCCAGCACAGAGACTGGATGAGACCCTGGAGGACGGGGTTAAGAAGAAAAGTCACAGCCCAACCCGCTCATCCTCTCCGCTTGCACAGCTCCTTCCCAGCCCCATTCAGCCCCAAAACCTCCTTTACCTTAGGAACCCTGCAAGCATCCCTGCTCCTCTGGCTACCTCGAGCTCAAAACTGGGCCCAGGACAAAATTCTGCTTATGAACAGCTTCAACCCCAGAGGAAGATCTGCATTTGGACGCAGAGTGTACAACTGTGGGTACCTTCCACCAGCACCCAGCCCGCATGACTCTTCCAGTTACAACGGGCCTTTTTTTCTACTGTCAGAGAGATCTCGGTCAGACAGAGGTACGGAGCCCCTGCAACTGTTATTAAAAGCATTTATCAGTAAATCTGGGACCAAAACTATAGCAATGGGCAGGTGGCAAACCTTTTGTGAGCCATAAAGTTTCCGTGAGAGAACTTTTCAGGGGAAAGAGCTGGAGGAAATCATGGTGTATTTTAAGTGTAATACAAATTCTTATCAGTGACTGTTTTGACACAGTTTTAACCTCTGGCTACAGAGGTTTATAATTTAAAAGACATCTGGTAACTGATGATTTTGCAAGATAGACAATTTTAAAGACATCTGGTAACTGATGATTTTGCAAAGCTAGAAGTCCATTGCAAACATTCAAATGAGCTTGAAAAAAGCACAGGCACATCTGGTTTCATGAATCAGAGCTCCGAAAAAAAACCATTCTCTGTTGCAGCATTGCTGCTGGTATTGGTTTTGCCAACAGTGAAGTTGAGGGTGAGTAAAAAAGCAGAGCAGACCTAACCTCAGGCTGGAGGGACGGGATGTGCAGACACCGTCCTGGGCTGGGCAGGCTGGAGCTGGACCTCGGGGAACCTCTGCCTGGTCTTCAGCCAAGTCCCAGGTCCACAATGCCTCCTGCCTTCCAAGGGAGATCCTGGATTTCTCACTGCCACGGCAATGTTTTTGGGGTGCAGCCACTGTGCAGCGGCCACCAGCTTGGCAAACCTGGGGGCATGGTATTGCTCCCTGCTGAGAAGACCATCATCGACAGAAAGAGTCCCAGAATGTCACAAAATGCCTGTTTGCCTGCACTGTGCTAGTGCTTCTGCAGGACTGAGCTCAGAGGCAGCCGTGTTGCTTTCAGTTACTGTTCTCTTTCAGTTAGACAAAAGTAACATGCAATAACACCAATGAGTTCTATCCACCCACCAGCACAGCTGGTGTAGCCTCCCTCCCAGTCTGGCGGACCTTCCACCATTTCCCATCATATCTAACAAGCAACGGTGGTCCTGTGGCTTGGTCCTCAACCCATCCTTCCTCTTAATGCCAGGCCAGCAGCCTGGGCCACCTTTCCTCATCCCGAGCCGAGTACCACCTTTCTTCATCCGTCCACAGGACTATTTACATCTTTGCCATACCAGAAAAAGGGTCAGATTCAGCCCTGAGTCAAAAGATCCTCATTTGGCCCTGGATGTGTTGAGAACGTGACACGAGAGCGGGAGCACAGAAAATCCTGGCTATGTAAGTAACATGGAATTCTGCCAAAAAGGCCGGGGATTTTTTCAGTGGTTGTCCTTGGAGAATGCTTTCTTTGACCAAAAAAAAAAAAAGTATATCTAAAAAATCCATCCCTTGCAAGCTTACGAAAGCATGGCCATGTGCCATGGAGGTTAATGGGCTTTCTAGCTCCCCAGTAATGTCCCCCATCATCATTCAAATGGCGGAAACATACTCGAAGAAGTCCTCACTCCCATTTCTCTTTCTTTTCTTTTTTTTTTTTGGTTTGTTTTAAATAAAGCCATTAGATCCTCGGAAAAGCAGCCAGTACAAACTGTGGAAGAGGTGCTGCGCAGCCCCACACAGAACCAGAAGGTCAGTTTTCCATGAAGTCCATGTTCTCCTCTGCTTAGAGGAAAACAGTGGGAGGGAAAAACTCTGCCTTTGATAGTCTGGGAAAAATGTCTCTCTTTAACCACTATGCCCATGCTGATGGAGATGCCACCAGAGATCTGCCATTTCAGAGAGCTGCTATGTTATGAGCACACTTAATAACAAATGCAACCTCGGGTCTTTCCTTCTTCACAGGGACAAATCTTTCAGCTAGAAAATTTCATTTTCTTCTAACAGTCCGTTCCACCATCTGACTAAAAACCTCACCGAATTTAAAGAAAGTACAACTTGACTCCTGGCCAGGCCTTGCCAGGAGAATTACCTGAAGTCCTATTTACCAAGGTCCAGTTTTCTTGTATTGAATTTGGTGGGAATTCCCTGCAGCCACTGACTCCAGCAAGGGGAGGCTCAGCTCTCAGTTTCTGAGCTGTCACAGTTTTCCAGGGTTTGTGCTATCTGGAGTTTTTCCTGCAGCCAGGCTGGCTCTATTCCAACGGCTGGAAACGAGCTTCCTGAGCCATCCCCTCTCTTATCACTCACTGCCTTAAACAAGTTCGACCTTTTGATTGATTTGAACTTTGGCCAGCATTAAAACGCTCATTCTAAGTGATGAGGTCAGTCACTCAGCTTTCTGCTTTGTGTAATGGGGCAGTTAATGGTATAGTGATTTTAAATCATGGCACATTCCCTACCGTGAGGACAAGGGAAGAAACAAAACTCACCAGAGGTTGTCCCCTGACGTTGGACTGGGCCAGGCTTCAGCGTAGCACAGCATCAGCTTTCAGCTCCTGCCTTGTGGTTACTTCTGGTTGTACACATTTCAAAGACAAAGAAACCTTTCAAATCGTCTAGAAAATTTCTTATACCTCGATCGTCCCCTCCTCTCCATCATTCCCTCATGACTTCCCAAAGCCACCCCTGGACTGCGGAGGATGCCTCCTGCAAAGGATGGTTGAGTCACTGCTGACCTTGAGCATAGGTTTTTAATAACTAACAACGACAAACAAAACCTCAGGACTAAGAGAACGTTTCCATGGCATTTAAAATAGACTTGGAAGGAAAGAGATTTTTGTCTAAACAAATAAACATAGTCCTCAAGCTGTCACAGGCCAGAATTCATAACATCATGCTATATGTCAGACTTGGAAAGACAAAAAAACCCAACTGGAAATGGACTAGAAAGAGCAAACAAAGAAATGCAAAAAACAACCATGCAGGGAAAACCACACTGGAGTGAATCCAAATCTTTTCATCATTATAGAAGTATTTTATGTTAACATGAAGAAGAATTTATTATTTTATTAGTGCAGGATTTTTTCTCTGCTACCTCTGCAGGATTCTATATAGACAGATAAAAGTGCTGTCAGTGTCTTCACTGCTCTCAATTTTACATAGAATGATTGGGAACTAATGGACACTCCTTTGGGTCATGTGACAAACAGGAGTAACAATGGGCCTTTTTTTTTCCCCTTGCTTGCAGAAGAATGCTCATGAGTTTAAAAGATCTGATAATGTTTGCTTGTCCGCAATTATGGTTGGAAAAATTACAACAGGAAATCTTAGTTGTAGAAGGGAAATTTATATATAAACCTAAGCATTGAGAAACAGTTTTTCTTCAGGGGTTTCCACATCGTGAAGCTATGCACTCACAAGCCTCCTCCTTGTTGGTCATGGCGTCATTGCTAGAAGAGGTCATGGCTATGAATGTGAAGCATTATCTCAGATTGTTAGGACATAACCAAAGCGAAAGTACCTGGATATGATCACTTCTAAGGATGGTGCGACCACCATCTAGGTACACGGGTTGATGCATCTTCTGTCAGGTGAAACTTTTTCCCGGTCTGTAGGTTGATTCTTACGTGCAATGAATTCCAGTTAAAGTGCATGGAAACGTGGTAAACTCATCACAGCAGTCCACTTCTGAAGTACAGTCTTGTCGCTAATTTCCTCTGGGAACATTTTGCTGCCATGGCTGTTCGGATTTCCCACAGTCTTTGGGAAGAAGAAAGCACTGGAGCATTAGAAAGGACCTCCTATAAGCACAGCATTCACAGATCAATGTCTCCAGCATCACCTACCCAGCATCAGCTGAGCTCATCTCCAGCCAGAGGCCGATTCTGGTGCCACAAAACCAGCTTTTTGTGTCAACAGCAGCCGTGGGTTGGCACAGCGGAGGGAAGCTCCGCATTGCTTAGCCGATGAACTGGGCTCGGTCCTCGCTGCATGCTGACCGCATGGCCCTGCTGGGTGGAAGGACGATCAGGGACAGCCACCTCCACAGCGTCCTCTCCTGCGAGATGGGCTGCCCAGAGTCTCCCAAGGACGGGGCTGGACTGCAGCCAGGCAGGGTGGACAACATGCAGAGGCTGAGCAGAGGGGAAACCCGCTCTGCCCCTGCAGTGACTCATGAAACCAAATTAAGCCTGTGCCGCTTTACTGCTGCTCCCTGGGGGCTGATTTAAGAAGTACTAGCACTTAGCAAAACCACTTCAACCCTTGAATAACACCAGTCATTTCCAGTTTTCAAACCCTACAAGATTTTTTTATTTATTTACAAACCCACTTACAGCCAGTGCCAGAAGGCTTGTTAATCTTGGTTAGCCCTTGCTGTTTCTTGAGAAGAGAACCACAGAGCCCCAAAGGTCTCCAGCTACCGTACTCCCTTATTTCCTGCCAACTCCAGTCAAGAATCTGGTGTTGCTTGCCCAAAACATGTCATACCTTCAGGGGAAAATGGCTAAATCTCGAGTTCTGAAGGGTCCGATGGTCGGGGTACGTCAGTGCTCGCCTACAGCAGATAGAGAGTGATGCTGTGCACTTCCCACCGGGGCTGCGCCACAGCACGGTGCTCTCTGCACAAGGCACCCTGACGGGCTTTCAGGAAGAATGCAGCCCTGCAATACTGACGGCATTTGAATGCAAAGGGAGGGAGAGCAAGAACGCCACTTTTCAGAGCTCATCGTTCAATATACACACACAAAAAAATCCACAGGAGCCACTTGCAGGGCCCTGAACACCTGCCAGCAGAGAGAGAAGAAAAACAATATTTTTTTTTTTAATTTTATTTTAAAAACAAGCACACAAACATGAGTGCCTATAAATTTTACATAGCAACGTTCTGTCCTTTGGATCGTCTCCCCATGTCCATGCTCATTTGGAAAGTTAAATAAAGCTAGTATCTTGTAAAATATTAATTAAAGCAAGCATTATACTGGGTCCCGTGAATCATTTTATGTGTGTTCAATATTTGCAAGTGTCACCATGGTGAGGAGTTGCACCTAGCTACACTGTATTAGTTATAAAGACTAGTGAGCAATTGCTCAGCCATTGCTACTGGCTTCCCAAACCATAAACCTGTCATCTGGACTATGACAGCTCAGAGATCATAAAATAAGGCTTACAAGTCAAGATCACTATTTGAAGTTAATCCATGGCTCATGTCAGCTGTAAAAGTTAATGTTACAAATACAAAAATATCTACAATAGGAAAGTATTGACTGCTAAATACGTACGTCGACTGAGATAAAATAGAAGTGAAGGTAGGGCCTTTCGCAGAGACCCGAGCCAATACATTAACGGGCAAGTGATTAGGATATGATATGAAGTGTGAAAGTTTTAATGATCACAAGAACAGAAAATGAAAATCCTCTGAAAGCTCACTAACGTGCCCTCTCAAGAGATGCTGTACACCCTGCTTCCAGGGCATATCTCTAGATCACCAGGGAAAGTGTCTTACAGATTATATTTTTTGGAAAGAGATTTGCAGAATGTGCCCCTACATTCACAGAGGGCTAGTGGCCGCATACAAATACTCAATGTCCTATGAAAACGCAGTGTCTCATGTCTCGCAAAAATGGCATTAGTTGTACTTTTAGCAAATTTGGATCCAAGTACAAGACACTAGCTTTATTTAACTTTCCAAATGTGAGTGAGTATAGGGAGATGATCCATTTGCCACGCAATCACTGCCACCTGGTAGCCAAAGCATTTTGAACAAAGTACCTGATGTGGCCACTAGGACACTTATCTGAGTCTTTCTATATTAGATCAGTCACAAAAAGAACAATTTAAGACTGTTGAGCACAACATCTGGATCAGACTCTGCCAAATGCTATTCTTTTATCAGGTTGGCTTCTCCACGTGTCTTGTGTCGTGAGGAGGCCTTCAGTGCTCCCCCGTGCTCTGTCGGGGCTGCAGTAACAAGACCAAGCCATTCCCCAGCGCTAAGCATCTGACCATACGAACCGCCCAGGCAAAGAGAACCTCACACATCCCTCCTCCTCTCCTGCTCTCGGCTCACTGATTATCTCAGATCATCAGTGTTTTGGATGACCGAATAAACAGGATTATCCTCTCCCAGCGCCTGTTAAGTCAAAACTGTATGGCGATCCTATTAGTGGATTGCAATAGTGTGAGTATATCCAAGCAGGAGATTATCTTTTGCTTGCTCTGTGGAGCTGAAAACAGTACCGGGAAATTTTTAATCTCCATGAAGGGGACACTAGAGCTCACAGAAAGAAAATCAAATTCATTTTTGTTATCCTTCTCAATCAGATGCCTAGCTCAAAAAAATTATCCTGACTGACAAAGTCATAACCTTCTTTCATTGATATAGGACCGGATTTGGGGTGCCAGTGAAAAACATCTTACATGCACAGCCTTTTTCATCCCAGCTGATCCCAGGATGCTTTACAAGTGCTGCATGCAAATGGCACGTGGGATTAGCAGCACTTTACAGTGGTCTGTCTCTGTTCCCACCGAGGGGAGCGAGAACACAAGTGGGACTTGCCGTTGAGTAAAATGTGAACCAGGCTGGAACGCGGCCAGGACACTGAGATCAAGACTCGCATTCATTTGGAAACTGCTGGCACAATGGCCCTGTTGATCAGGACTTTGGGTTTACGTCTTGTCCAAAACAATGTAGCAAGCTACAAATGGGGCATAAAAGGATGCCATTTAAAACACGTTGGTAATTCATCATTATTTATTTTTCAAGCACTCAAAGATAAAAATATTGAAAGAACAAGCAAAGGAGGAAATACCCATATCTAAATTAAAATCTTCCTAAATAAACTATCTAGGTTTTAATACAGAGTAGCATGCAAGCAAAGCCAGCCAGCTCCCAACCCTTTTATACACATGCATGCAGAAAAATAAACTCCTTCAAAAGAAGCTTTGAAGAGCATAATTAAGCATGAAAGTTACCATATATTAAATTATACATCTAGTAAAAAAGAGTCATTAGCCCAACAAATGGGCTGTTAATGATTTTAGGTTTGCCTAAGGCCATGAGCTAATAAACTAGTGATTAACCAGTATTTCTGGGATGCTGCTGTTGAAAGCTGGCAGGCTGGCATCACAGCGCACACCCACAGCTTAGGAACTGCAGAAAAAATAAAACCAATGAAAAAACCACACTGTATTTGGGCCATAGGAACAACAGGAGTTTGGGGCGGGTGAAACCCCTGCTCTGAGGCACCGTGAACTCCATCACTTATCAAGACACCCGATTTCCATCTGTGCGCTGGGATTACAAAACACGGGACTTCCCAAGTCCAAGCGGAACCAAGCGGAGCAGCTAGGAGAGCCCCTTCCAAGGCAAGAGAAACTCTCCACGGATGTGTCCCAGCACAGACCATGCCGAGCAGAGCCCATGTCACGAATACCTCCCCGTCTATTTGAAAGTCGCTGCTGGTACCCACTTGGGACACCTCCCTGCTGTTCCTGACCTTGGGAGCAGCTACCTCCTCCTCCAGGACCACACACTCTTGCTTTGGTGACCCTAGCAGCCATTTATATGGAAAGTAACACCACAAAAGTGAGCTTGACAACTTCCTTCAGACATTTCTTAGCAACTGGCAATAAAAGGAAAAAAAAACAACAGGCCATTTGGCCAGCCAGCTCTCTCCAAAGCACCCATGTTTATTTCCCTTGTCACTATTTGAAGAGCTGAGGATGTGGGAACCAAGACTTGCATAAAATAGTCCTCTCCAAGGCTGGAAATGGCAGAAGCGGGGAGGATGGTGCCCACACGCTCTTGTCAGAGCTGCAGGATACACGAGAGCTCACATAGGTATTACAGTTACTTGCGCAGGACAAACTTTTTGAAATAAAAACACAAGCGCGTGCACAAACCTCCCCTCCATATAAGCAAGCGGACATTTGTCAACACATTTTCAGATAAATAAAACACTTCTTCACCGACACAAATACAGTGCACTGGGTAACATTATAGGTCCGAAGAACTAAACAAACGAAGCAAAGTTTTTCAAAGGAAACAATTACTCAGTAGTTCAAAACAGAGAAGGGAAGCAATCCAGTAAATTAAAGAAAAAAGTTGTTCATCCCTCAACCAGCACCTTAACCAGCAGGCTCAGCAAAGCCCCTCAATTTGGTTGTACCGTGGGCAAGGGACCAAGAGCTCCCAAAACTCAGAATGAAGAAATGCCCGTCTATCTACATATTGCAGTCCACAGAACAGTCCAAAACAGTCAAAGGGCCCCAGGGACTGGAGCCAGCCTGGCCCGCTGGGTGCGCAATTCCCATCGCACATCGTCTGCCCAAGCTCAGCCCCAAGGGTTGGCCGGGGATGCCCAGCGAGCCCAGCCCGGCTCCCCCAGCCGCAGCTCGGCAGCCACCCTGGGAGGGCTCAGCTGCTCCCTTCATTGCCAAATTATTTACCTCTCTCTGCCTGATTTCTGAGTCCTGTGGCGAAACGTGAAAGTGTAGAAACTGTATTTCGTCACAGCGGCCCCGAGCCGTGCCCAGCACTTTGCTGTTTGCTCCCCGGAGAGTTGCTAATGGTTTGATCTGACATAAAGTTCTCACTTTTAAAATAAATGGTATAAACACAGCACTCTCCAGGAAGGACTAAAAGCAAAATGAGAGATTTGTTTGATTTAAGGAAGCTTTTCCTTGAGTATTTTTTAATGCTTTTCACTAACCAGTAGTTCCAATTACTTTTTTTTTTTCTTTTAATAAATGGACAAAGTATTTTCCTCCTTAAGTGCTCCTGTGATTAAGGTTCAAGATTTATATTTCCACATAAGAAAAAATAATAATAAACTAGATCCTGTTTCAGTAGAGACAATTGCAAAAACTCCTGCTCACTGCAGTAACCAATAGAACAAGGTCCATGTGCAAGCTTTGGAAGTAAGTTTTTCTGGAATTTACCAAATACTGCAAAGAGTTCAGAATTTTTTTCTTATTTTCTGCTTTACTTATGGTAACATTTAAAGCACAACCTCAGATGGTTTTGTTGAACTATTTTTTAAAATCTACATTACTGTGTCATATGTCACGTGTATGGTTCCTGATTCTTCACATAAATGCTGTCTTTTTTTCTTATTATTGCTACCAAAAGAACATGGCTTGATTTCAGCAGCAGTCACATATTTCAGATTAAATAGAGCAGTCATTGACTTTCCCTGAGACTCAGACACTTCTGAAAATAAGCTTTTTGGCACCCACGACGGAACACACTGAACATCTCCTTTAGTTACAAGCCCTCAAAATAAAAAGAACTTATAAAGTTCTTACATGCATCTATAAGAACTTAATCCGAGATCTTATTTAACTCTCCCTATAAATATTCAGGGCTGGTCCTGCTCCCCCTAAAGTTAGAATATCTCCAGTGCAATCAGCAGTGGCTTCACAGCGTACAAGTGGACACATAAGATAATAATTAAACATAAGAATAAAATTATTCCTTTTTATCAGTCTCATCTGTATTTGTAGGCTTGTACAATAGAGATCATTTAAAGGGCACTGGAGATACAACCTACACTAGATCCTGAATGCCGGCAGCTCTGAACTTCTCTAGCACGCACAACTCTGCCCTTCAGTCATGGTTTTTAATATTTAAAATGACCTTTCCAAATTTGTTTTGTTTTTAATATGTTAAAAAATCTTTCCCACTGAAGTGAGTAGATTTTCCAGTGAACTCCAGCACTTAACCCTGCAGCATTTTACTATTTCGAGATTAGAGCATGAGTTTCAAAATTTGTTCTGAAGAACAAATATCTGCATGAAGTTATGATGATGTTGTACCGAGCCTAAGAGTCATCCTGGAATAGAAAACGATCCAAGCAACGTTATTTGGCTCTGGATAGAAATTTTCCCAGAAGTTCAGGAGTAATTGCCTCTCTTCTGCTAAGGCTACAAATAATTCTGAGTCTGGGCTCTTGTGCATGGCTTCTGAGGCAACATACTCTATAACCTGTCAAAATTGAATATTCTGTCACGAATAGTTCATAGTATACCTTTTCCAATTCTGTTTTGTTCCAAAGATGACTTTCTGAAGCGGGCTAATCCTGCCTTCTAATAGGTAGACATGCCCGAGTCCAAATGCAAGCTGACTTTGTGAGGTCTTCAACATTCACCTTCACAAGGATCTACAACAGATTTGCATTATTTTTTATTAAAATAATAAAAAACCATTTTGTTTTGCTATAAAAAAAAACCAAACAGCAGGAGTGTTTTATTACCCCAGCTGACCACAAGATGGAAATCCTTTTCCATGAGATGTCTCCTGATTAGGAAAAATACTAATTAAAAAACCAAACAAACAGCCTTTTTCCAGGAAAGTGTTTAAGGGGAAAAGGAGAGGTTTCTCAACCCATCAGCAACCTGTTTGGGAGGCCTCATCCATTTCATGTTCTTTCTCCAGCCAGGAAAAAAAAAATAAATAGAAGGGACTCCAAAAAAGATGGGGAAGCTCCTGGGCCTCCCCCTTTGCAGACTGTTCCGCCTGGCTCCGTCTGGCAGCAGGGGCTGCAGGAAGGGGGGGCTGCGCCACCCCCACTTCCCTCCCTTGGCCAGGACGAGCGCAGCTCCCCAGACACGGACACAGGAGGGGTTTTACCTGCAGACACCGTACAGAAACTGATAAGATCCTTTTACCCAGGTGGATAGCCAAGCTGTCATCAATTTAACTCATCTAACAGAAGTTTATTCTTAATTTGATCAAACCCCAGGTCTTTTCCTTAGTTTTCCTTTTTCGAAGGAGGGCAGTTTCACGCAGAAATCATCCTAATGGAAATCCCGAACCAGCTCCAGTTGTCATGCCAGCAGCTCAGATACACCAAGCAGAGAAACGCACCATCGACATGTGTTCATTGTTTAATTTGGAAATGGGAAGGATGAAGTAAACTCTTTCCTCATACCGTTATAGGGGGGGTTTTTTGAGTTAAAAAGCCCTCTGAGGAATGGTTCCAGCCACCCAAAGCCTGGGTTCAGGGAGTTCAGCGGGATTTTATCTAACCTGCTACACTGTACCCGGCACAACAAAACCGTTGGGCTGGGATCTAAACACTAAATGTCATTTATTTTTGTTATTGCTTATTTACAGAAATGTGCAGAGACTTGCACTGGGATGCCACCGGGCATAAACAGAACTAAAAGGCCATTCCTGTCCCCAGGGGCAGGAGCAGGGTTAGCGAGGAGATGTGTCCTTTTCCCACCTCCAAAGCGGCGCAGGCTGCGGCATCGTCTGCGGCCCAGGAGGGAGCGATGGAGGGATGGCTGCGATGCTGCAGGGACCCTCACCCACCCTGCTGCATGTTTTTAATTATCTGATCAAGTTTTCCACTCTAAACCTAACAGGCACAGCAAGTAGGGAGCTACATTTAAAGACAGACAAGACATTTGCATCTGTTTTGCTGATTATAGTAGTTGCACGTTTTACTTTAAACATCAATGGGTTGCAACTGCTATTCAAATGATATGGAAATTGCTACTTTATACTGAAATTTCCCTTAAGCAACAAAGGAAGGGATTAGCACATGGCTCTTTTTTTTCTTTTCTCTTCTTTTCATTTTAATAAAACCCGGTGGCCATGGAAAAGTCTTTGATGGTTCATGAACACCTGTATCTTTTAATATTTTATTCATGCCAAGTTACAGAATATTTGAATCCTTTTCTGTAACTATTATGACAACAATTTCTAACTAAAATATCTTTCTTTATCTGAAACACTGAATTAACTTCATTTTCACAAGACCTCTTCGCCACAAAAATATACATACACAGGCTATACGGATAATTACGCAAGGGAATTAAGGTACCAGCAACAATTTATAATTATTTTCAGATTTAGATGAAGGTAACCAGCTGGATGCCTTCACAGAGTCTGTCTTGTTTGCACATACTCAAGAAACGTTTCTCACGTGGTCAGTCCCACTCAAGACCGAATCCTTCCCGTTTCTAGCAGTATAGAGCAGAGTCAGTGCAAATGAGAATCAGGCCACAGTCAAACCACAGAGTGAATTTTTCCCACCAAAGCTCTTATAAGTAAAATTGGTTGCATTCCAACAGGATTGATCCTTTAATCCCTGTCCAGCTCTGCACCTTTTTATGCCACCCTAAAGACAGCAAACTTTTTAGTGAATTTTAAGGGTAACCTTCACTCTGGGTAGTAGAGGCAAAAGATGTAAGGGATATATAAAGACAGCTTTACTAGTCTCCCAAAAATTTATTACTTTTACAGAAAACTGATTAAAAATATTTCATAGATTTTAAACGTTACTGCAAGTTATTGACATGGTAGAGAAACATGAGCAAATGTGTATCACCGGCTTCTTACTACCTTATAGGTACCTACCAAGGAAGAGTTTCAAGAGGACCATCATCCTTTTCCGTTGACTCTGTTGTTACAGAATCTTCATCATCCCCATCCTGTACTTTAATCTGAACAGCCCCTCTCAGCACGGCTCTCCGGAATCTGCCGAGGAAAGTAAAAGCACATTACAAACAAAATATTTTTAAAATAATCCCATGCAGACACATTGACAGAATTAATTTGCAAAACAGTCTGTCTAAAGAGAATGACTCACAATGTTTCTATTTTGATTTCAAAGCCTGGAGGCTTGAGGGTGCTAGAATGGTGGGAAATTATCAAGTCTTGACCAAATCAGATACTTTCCTGTTCTTGAAATTAGTTAATTAATTTAAAAACTAAAACACTGAACTCAATAATTGGGTTCTTGTGTTCCTTAAGCATCTAGCACAGATCTGGTGAGAAACTTTCAATTCTTCAGATGCAGGTTCAGAAGAGAAATGCAAAAAAGAAAGATTAAACACAGCAGCTCCCCTCTCTCAATAACAAGTTGCAGTGCATCACCCACCACAGGCAGCAATATAGATGCAGAACTGCCGACATCACGCAAAGGCAGAAATCCTGCCCGTACCTCGCGCGGGACGCAAGGTGCAACCCCATGGCCTTCAGTGGTTTTTTTTCCTCACAAACGTAAAAAGGACAACGTTACTTCAAAACATTCGCCCTGCATTCATCACGCTAAAGCCAAGACAACAGGGCCGGCTACGGTATATTCATGCAAGAGCTCAGATAACCGTACTTGCACTTTTGGTTTTGTTAGTCCCACATGAATATTTATGCACATTTCCATGACATGTCCCCTGGTTTGCATAGGGCACAGGTTGTCAGCAGCTGAAAGCCATTAGCATCTGACAGCTGCTAAAATAGCTTGTTTGGAACAAATAGGTGGTCCCGGCCATTGTCTGGCAGGCAGGTGATTAAGGCATCATTACAAGCTGCATCTTCTTTGGCAGCTGCACGGACAAGGAGGGCCCTTCTTGCACTGCTCAGCCCTGCCTGGTGGAGGGGAGATTTAATTATTGTCACTACATAATGGGTAGTTTGTAGAAGACGAAGACCTGACAGAAACAGATAGTGGGCAAACACGGGACACAGCTCGCAGCCGATGAAGTAATTACAATCCAAATAAGAGCGTATGAGCTGGCTGGGAGCAGCAGATGTTGCTGTCCTTCAGCATCTCCAAACAAAACATATGTTCAAGTGTTACTTGAAAAAAAGACAGCAGAACATTATTTGCAGAGCTACAGGATGCTTGAGGGGGGGATGCTGAGGGAGGAGACTGGGATTCTCGCAGGGAAAACCCAGGGGATCCCTTGGGAGCAGAGAGGTGGAAGACAGCCAGGGCATGGGGCAGAGACTGCATGGATGGATACCAGGAGGGACCAGTGAGGAAGATATTCCTTGGCCTTCAACCTACCAATGTCCTCCCCTCCCAAACTGGCTTGATGGATCTGATTCTCAAGTAGGGAGAGTGGGAATGAGCAGATGAATTGCTCGGAGGAAGAGAGAGATGAAACCTGTGCCCTGGGCAGGCATCCACCTCAAGTGGGCAGCCATGGGAAGGTGGTCAAAGCCCTACTCACATTTAAGCTCTCGAGGTGCAAAAGACTGCACACATGGCAAATAAAAGAAGCTGCTCGATTTTGTTCAAGTTTCTCAGAAACAAACCAGAAGCATGTGTTGGGCAGAGATGAAATGGGGTGGTCAAATACAGCAGAAGAGAGGTACGGGACAAGACAGTCCTTCTGAGATGCTGGAAATGTTGTCTTCATACCACACTAATAAACACAATTATTCCACTCAAGGCTATTTCATAAGTTATTTTTTAAAAAATTGATGTAAAAGCAGGAAATGTCAACATGTGCATATTACTTCCTTTCCAAACATTTTCTTGGCAACCACCCCATCTATTCTACCAAAAGAGAAATAATATTTATCTTCATAAATTTAGCATTTAAAGAATTTCTGAAATTACTTTACCTACACAGCATTACCTCCCAGACTCACAACACTGTTGCCTTCACCACACTTTGTTGTTTCAGCATTCTTTTTTTCTTCAAAATCTGTGTGAATAATTACCATTGTAAACACATTTATGCACCAGTTTTAAAAAAAAAAAAAAATCCATACTCCAACAGCAACATAAATTTGGTTTGTAAATTGCCATGCAGGACTCTGTCTCGTTATAAACAACGATGTACATGTACAGCTTCAATGCCAAGCCAGAATCAGACCTTTTTAACATTTTCTTACTAAGGATAAATTACAAACCAAACTAAGCATGCTAGAGTGAGACAGCCTTGACGGGAATGGTGTCCAGGTGTTAGGGTTTCTTTGTTTAACATCGATATAACCTTTCAAATATTGCAGCCTTTTCTCTGGAAACATATAAAAGTCTCAGAATCCGTTTTTTTTTTTTTTTTAGTAAAAACTTAATTCATAGATAATGTCCACCTGAAGAGAGAATCATGTCTTTTGATTTTGCCTGTGCTCACACGAAGGGATGCCAGAAAAGATGAATGTATGCGTGTATTACATTTTGGGAGCTAGTTTGCAATTTCACTTCACCCTTTCCCAGCTGTAGCACACCTGTAAGAGAGAAGATAACCCCTGGGGACAACCCCGCTGGCTCAGCCCATGGAGCAGCCTGTCACCTTTGCAAGGTGACACCTTTTGCCAGCCATTTGTGACACCCTGGGCAGCAGGGCTGGCCAGGAAGGGAGCAGCAGCAACATGCACCAGGAGCGCTGAGCCCTCCTGGCACATCCATCCCTGGGCCAGCAGCTCTCAGGGAGGCAGAGGAGGAGGCTGCCGAGGCTGTCAGCCTTCATCCTCACAGCAGCTCAACTTCTAAGCACAGAGGGAATCTGGCCTTGATCTCCCAGCAGATTTTTTCCCATGTTTTGTGTACATGGCTGCTATTATAAGCACAATCACAGTGAATGTTTGTGCAAAATGATTAGCTCTGAATCTTCTTGGTACTTTATACATCTTTGTTACTATTTTTATTTCACTTGTATTTTTGGATATGGTGAGCGTGGAAATATAGCCCACTTTCCTGGAAGCATACACACAATATGGCTCTAATTCACAAATCTTAAAGTTAATAAGAACAGCAAATATTTATGCCTAGAATCATCAGTGAAGAACTGACCTCCATTATCCAGTCCCAGGGCTTACAAGTGTTCATCGCTGCCTGTTTGTGCAATGTGTTTTTACAATATGCACTGTTTAAAATAGACACAAAATATAAACATATAATTAATATTAACGAAGACCTGTAGTTCTCAGAGCAAGTGGCTGGAACAAGCGCTGCCTTCTGTCTGATGTGCAATGACCTCCTGCAGTATTTTTAGGCACTGTCCTATAAGAAATATATCTTGCACAAATTACTTCTGCCCAGATATAAGGCAACATTACTCATGAGACGGAAGGAGTAACATGGGATGAATTTGTATCTTCTAAAATTGAGGGAAAAAGAAAATTACTGGGGTTTATTAGAGGATTTACAAATTGCATCATTTTCTCTCTTGTTTAATCCTAACACATAGAGGATCACGTGCCATGGATAAGGACATTCACAATGGACTGAAGTGTTATGCGAGTAAATTTTTGAGTAAAGAAGACTACAGTAATTAGTTCCTTGTAAGGAACAGAATTAATAGAATCCATTATGTATTTAATTAGAACTGTTTGTGTCTTCCAGGGAGGAGAAAGATTAATTTAGGTAACTACTAAAAGTTTTCAGTCTTCATAGCATTAAGCTAAAAACTAAAGTTAGAAGAAACTTGTGTGGAGAAATACTTACCACCCTGTGTGTTGGAAGTGCCTCTCCTAGCCACAGGAGAAGCCAAACCGCATTGTGTACTATGGTATAGAATTGGCTTTTACAGTTACGTATCAATATATATTAATAATAAAAAAGTATAGGAAATTACATAAAGGGTTAGGAAAAGCTCAGTGAAGTAAATAAAATAGAAAATATAAAGTCAGACATGTTCACACCTCAAAATTTTTGTCCAAGTCGGAAAGGGAATGTAGAAACACAGGAAATGCAGATTCAGGTTCAGGAAACTTAGCAACTACTAAACACATGCAAAATGTCCATCCAAAACCCTTTCTGTAATCTATTTCTGTGAAAAAATGCACAGAAATTAACTATTTAACTGCCAGCTTCTACGATGCATCAGCTAGAGGAGGGGCAACCAAACACACTAACCTGCTTCCAGCAGTGGCCAACAGCAAATCTGGAGAGAGGAGTTTCCACAAGGAAGGTCAACACAACGTGAGCCTGCCTGGAATACCCGCGCACTGCTGGCACATCCGGAGCCAGAGGATAATTTAAACCCAGAGTAACATTAACAACAGGACAACTGCAGCAATCAATATCGTCCTTAAAAATTAAACTTAAGGTAGCAGAAAGATTTGGTACAGGCATTAAATATACATATATGTATATGCAACTACCATGTACAGAATGGATAAAAGCTGTATTCAAAGGTTGTGAATGTACAGTGTTCATTAGATGAAAAACAAAACAAAAACCCCTGCACCTCTCTGCACATACAAACACAACTGATATGTTTCAAAAATGATGTCTTGTTTTAAATCCATAGATTTTTCACACAAGTATAAGCTTGTGAAGAAAACAGAATCAGCTGTATTTCAGCCGCCAACAAAAACAAATGGTTGTGGTTACCCCACAGACAAAAGCTAAAGTACCTGTGTTCAGTCATTCTGTAGCAAATGAAGAGCAACCAGGAAGCTTTTTATCAATAGATCATGCCACAAACCAAACCTTTGTCAAAATTTAAAGAGGACATGTAAGATTAAGGGCCTTGTTCCTACTCACTCACAATTAGAAAAGCGAAGTGTCAGAGAACGATCAGCAGCATCCAAAAGATGAACCAAATTTCAGTTTGTTTTTTATTTATTTAGCCAAGTTTCCTGAAAGGAAAAAAAAAAAAAAAAAAAGGAAATAAAGTTCAGTGCAGAAATACTGCTGATGCAGGAAGAAAGCAGGGTATGATTACATAAAGGATCGCCCACTTTGGATGGCACTGCCAGACAATTTCCTTCCCTCTTACATCACGGTTAGGTTCCTTATTAAGCCCATTTCTTTAAAAGTCACCCATAAAGGCCCTGTGGCATCAAAATGCCATATCCACAGGAGGCTTTGTTAGTGAGGACAGGGTCCGGGCTCTGCTGCTGTCTAAAGGGTGTGCTTAGCAGCTCAGAGCGTTGGGGATGGGAGTGAGTGGTGCTTTCAGAGTTAACAGCCCTTGAAGATCTAAGGCGAGCAATTTTAACATACGGGCAGAGATAGCCAAAGCCCTGCCAGCTGCTAATGTCCATCTTTCCAGCTGCCTTAGATTTGGACCTTTTTTTTTTTTTGATACAGTGCTGCATTTCTTTGTCTGACCTGGTCCTCTCTGAAGCTCGCACTAGTGTAGACTATGGTCAACCCTGAAACTCTGCTGGATCTAAAAGAGCAAGTCCTGTCCTGAGAGGAGAGCCAGAATCTCAAGGCATTACCTCTGACCAGATTCCAGCAATATCACACGCCTTTCATGTAAAAATCTCAGTATCTGTATCCAGCTCCGCAAGTGTTTGTTCTCCCTTTCCTTATTAACTGTTTGAGCCATGTTGGAATGCTCAGCCCAAAATCTGCTGCAATCACCTGTTTTAATGACATCTGTTGATAGGGAGGACAGACAACAAGTTAAATAGTCTAATTGACATCAAACTATGAATAAATAAAAAAAAATACACTTTTTTCCATTAAATCACATTGAAAGGTGTAATCTGTGGCATTTTTTTCTGTTTAAGACTTGGATATTAAATTCTTCTGGTGTAATGGTGCCACCAGCAGATAATAGTTAGAACTGGTTTTAGCTGAAAAACCTAGACAAGAATGCAAATTTCTCTACGTAGGTTATTTAAGTTTCCAAAAATGTATAATTTAATTTTTTAAAACCATATTTTGAAAAGAATACGGAAGCTAAAAATGGGTTCTAAATGTGATTTATCAATAGATAAAATTTTGGATTCGTAATTTTCTGTTCAAGTTCCTCCTGTGTTCCTCTATGATTTATAAAGACAGAGAAACATGGGCCTTTTTTTTTCCCACCGTAGAAACTGGTGATTTTTCTTGTCTGAACAATTCGCAAACACTGGAGCAGCAACAACAACATTAAACTCTGAGAACTGAATGATTGGGACTCTTCAGTTTTGTTTGTGTGACTATTGATCTGATAAACACTGAATATCTGAGTGGAGCAAACTCCTTTTCTCCAGAGACTCAGGACTCTTGGCACTTCTGTTGTGGAGGGAGAATTGAGAGTACATGTTTCTCCAGCCACTGCAGTGTTGACATTCCCAACGTTACTGTCACTTTTCTGTGTTTATTACACTTATTACCTTTACAATTGGTCACTTCTCATTCGTATTTACTGAGCAGTTTTAGGTATTCGGAATATAACCCAACACATCCTCCGATAGGTTTGCAGGCGTTAAGGACTCCCAAGAAAAAAAGTGGAAAAGCAACGCAAACGCTACGAGGAGTCGCTCCTCTATTTGTTAGAAAGTGAGAACAAAACCCCAATGCAGACCCTTGCACTGTTTACCAGTGCTTTTTCATTCCCTGGTGAAATTTCCATACCTCTTGGAATCTACCAGCTCAGGCACTGCCTGGTCTATCTTGGGTGAAGTCAGCTACACTGCCGTCTGATCTGCTTCTGACAACCAGGACGGCTGGGGACGGCACACTCTGCTTCTTCACTGTTAGAGGATAGGTCTCAAAAAGTCGCCTCCTTCACCTCCAACCTTCCAGTCTGGCCCAGCAAGAGCTCTGAATGGGAAAAAAAAGGCAGAGAGGTCTGAAGAAAGCTCCTCAAACACATTTGCAGGAACCAGCTGCTTGCAAGGCTTCCCATATGTAATTTGTAGAGTTCTTTCAGGAACTGTTACATTAAAAGCCTTCCTGAAGCTAAAACTATCAACAATTAAAAATAACATACTGTGGCATACAAAATTAAAAGGTATGCTAATAAAGCATGCTCACCATTAAGAGTTTGTCTGTTCTCCTATAGACAGAAACTACCTCAAGCTTGGGTTTTTTCCCCAGGACCGAAGCTTAGATTTCTAAAAGTGTGAGAAAAAAAAAGAGAGAGAACTGGAAAACTCCCCTGGTCTTTCTTCTTTTACTATTAAGGAGTAGAAATAGGTCATAAATAAAACTTCCAAAAATGCTGCCCATGTCACCTTTAAAACAAGGATACCTTAAAAATGCATTCTTTATGCTTATTCTGCTGAAGTGCTGGAAAGCCTTATTACATTAATACTAACAACATAAAATATAGTTATTTGCCCTTTCTTTTCAAGGACCAGGCTTAAATCCTACTTTTGATATGTATAAGCAAAGAATTTTAGAACTCATAGCCAATAATTGATATATTCTTATCTGTTACATAAATGATGACATTGCTGCTTCATTTAAGTAACCAGCACATGGCCCTAAAAAATGTTTACATCTGTAATGCAGCTTATCTGAGAATATTTTTTCCTCTTAGCCATAAATCATTTAGAATCAAGTAACTAATGTTTCTTTAAGGTGCAGAATGTAATAATACAAGCTATGCAATAAATTTGTTTGATTTCGTGCAGTTTAATCTTTAAAACTTGTCTCGGGGGGGGTG
>VYZM01017088.1:207650-221562 GCA_013398915.1 Dromas ardeola | reverse complement strand
GGGAAGCATGATATCCTCCACATAAAAAATAGAAACAGCTGACTATTTATGATGGGTCAAACACCACTGATGCTGCAAAGCAAAAATGACACAAAACTTGTCCTCCGTGCAGAAAGAATCTCACGTGAAACTTTAATGAGAGCAAGGAAACATCAGGATAACGGCTAATCCTTCCCCTCCCCCCCCCCCAAAAAAAAAAAAAATCCCTATATTTTACTTGCCGGGACAAAGATTTCATGAGAAAAAATGCTACTGCGTCAGCCTACAGCTTGGCACAGCTTTTTCTCCCATAAACTTCTCTAGATAGTAAGTCAGAATTCCACAAGAAAGGCACTAACGCTTCCCCAATTTCACAGGGTTTTTTTTGTGATGAAAAGCATGTAAAGCATGATGAGCTGCTCAGGTACTGTGGCAAAAGGAGCTTTAAAATGTCTTGGTATAAATTTGTCCTGGTTTTCTTCAAATACAATTGCACTGAGAAGAAGTCGTCGTCCATACCATGCAGGTATGGATTTCCTTGCACACAAGGAACTGGGATTTAGATCATAGTTGCAGCAACGTCATCAAGTTGAGAAGTTACTCCAGACTGAAATACGAACATAAATACGAGAATCAGATCAGTTATCAGCAAAACAATTTAAAACAAGTCTTCCATCGGACAATTTACAGGTTTTGAATACAGGAATACATGTGGGAAACACACACATTCTGCAATCCTTTACAGCCACAGCCTCCCACCGTGTTTATCTCCAGTTTAATGGGGCTACTCTGGAGCAGCCCTGTGGGGCCCTCAGTGCCCAAACCCCCAGCTGAAAGTCACTGTCACCCCTTGCGCATTCACGCTATTGCACCTGCCTATTTTATTCCGCACACAAAAGGGTCAAAAGCTTGCCAGCAGGCTGCCTGCCTTCTCAGACACACAATGCGCAGAGTAAAATAATTCCAAGGAGCTGCTTGCTGTAATTTCCTGCAATTTAAGACTATTTATTTTTAAAACTTTTGCTGCCAACCTCCCCATCTGACTGTCACACTCTCGCTGAATTTTATCATCGGAACATAGTAATTTATTAGAGATCACATCCAACCGGTTATTTGACTGTCTTGGTTTTAAATAGTACTCAGCCTTTTTAGCTGCTCCGAATCCTTAGGGCTCTCTATAATTAATGTTTCTTTAGCAGAGGCAGTAGGGGACTGGCTGTGCACAGCCCATGTTAACCCTTTGCTGAGACCAACGTAAAACCACTGCGAGGGCTGCGTTTGCAAAGGGGTCGCGACAAACGACCCACAGAATCCTTTCTACTTTTTGGCATTTGAAAATGACTCTTTTATACAAGTGGGCTGCGTTGTAGCCACTCTCTACCCACATGATTAGAAACTGGTGTGTGCCTGCAAATGTTGATTAACAGATGGGGGGTTGCACCCACACATATGGCATTTTGGGAGAGGCTGGGACGTCTGTAAAGCTTTTTTGGCAGCTGAGGGATTTTGAGATGAGAGAACAGGAATGATCAAGCGAAAAGGCTGAATATTCGCAGTGTCGGGTACATAGATGTTGGCTGTAATAGTGGCGCAGCAGGAAACATGTATGTGAGAACCAGAGGCAAGTTAGAATGGAATATTTGAGCCAGAAATGGGGTGGAAGGTGATCACCTGAGGGAGCACCAGAAGAGAAGAATGGGGATGCCCACTATCAGGCACACTGATTTTCCCCTCCAAATGTGACTCAAAACGCTGAAGCCTAATGGCAGACAGTGGGCCAAAATGAAGTGCTGCATTTGAGGGGTGCAAAAGGGGGGTCAGCCCTTTGCAGCCTGCCAGCGCATACCTATCTCAAGCCCAACCTACCTGAATTCCCTGGCCACAGAAGGGTTTAGCCCAACCTCACTCACATCGTCCACCTCTAACTTGTCAGAAGCTTCTAAAATTGAGCTCTGATAAGCTTTTACTCGTAACACCAAGCAACATGTCAAAAAGCACTAAACTGCCCTTGAAAAGCAAAAATGAACCATAGAATTGCAGAGCAGCCCCAGCTGGAAGGGACCTCCAACCATCATCTGGTCCAACCTGGAAAGGGAACCTAGACGAGATTATCTAGCACCCTGTCCAATTGCATCTTGAAAACTTCCAGGTTGCTGCTACCCTCTAGAAATGCTCCTTTGTCCCCAGCACAGGGAAATGTCCAAGCCAACTTCTGTGACCTCCTGAACAAGCTTGAACTGACTTAAGGAAGGAGGACCTCCATCTACGCAGCTTCAGTGCTTTCTTGTTCTCCAACTTGCACTGCGACATCACGCCTCCCCGTTTTCCTCACAACTAAACAAGAACGACTACAAAAGTATTTATGAGCAAATACTGAATTTTATTCCTACGTTGGGAGATAATCTCCTGTGCTCTTTAAGTCAATATTATCATAGCCCAGAGGAGGTCAAATGGCAGGTATTTGACAAGAAGTAAGAACCATTGCACAGTAAAAAAAAACCCAATAGTGAACACATTTTCCTTTAAATTTTATCATCTTGTTATCATCCCTTTTTTCCAGCTATGTAACCTATTGCCATGAATAGAAGAAATATATAACCTAGCATAGGAAAACAACGATATTAATCAAGGTCTACTCTCAGCTCTATATTTTTACATTAGTGAGTTTTTCATAGTTAGGAGGGCTGAATTTGACCCCAGAACATTCCAATAGCCTGTTGTAAAACAAAACCACAGGAAAAATTACTATATTTTACATGTACTTATTAAAAATTGTTACTGCAATTGGAATTCTGAAGGGGCTGCCCTAAGAAAGGTTTGTCCTTTTCTGGGTGAACTATTTAAGGCAGTATCCTTGACTGAACTTGCAGCATTCTAGTTAATTTGACCATGTTTGTCGTCTACCCAAAGCACTCCCAGCAAAAATAGCTGCCAGAGCTCCTGTGCAGTGGTTGTCCCAAGAAGACAGATTTTTGGAGTTCTCTTATATTGTATTTTAATAAGATTTTTTTTTAAAAAAGTCTCTCATCAAATAGCTTTTAGTTTGGTAGATATGTTTCGTGTAAGTCTGTTAGTTTCCCATGAGCAAGAGCTCTGGGGAGACTTTCAAGAGGATATTTGAATTATGGACACTGAATGAATTATAACTAAATATTGAGATCTATGGTGGGCACAAAGTACTCTCATACCTTTTGATGAAAAAGTGGCAAAAGGCATAAACTAAATGACAATAAAATCACACTACTTTTCTGTTATTGAACTAATATAAAAAAAGTAAAATTCTATTCTGAACCATACATTCGTTATTCGAAAGGAATTTCTAACAAAGCAAGCAGGGAATCATTGAATTTTACAGATTGCAGGCATACCCTACTGTACTAAATGGAGCCTGAAACATATAAACAATTTGTGCTAATCTAATTCTAAATGCACTCATCTACGTTGGCACAATTTTTCTTATGACTATGTTACTACCTACGTATTTCATAATAGTAAAGACAAGTTTAACTTAATACTTGCATGAGAGTTATATGATGTAAACCACTATGGTACTGCAGCCTTTATCAGTCTGAAAAGTCTCACAGCAATTTAACTGAACAAAAAAGAAACCTGACCGAATAAACTGCAATATGAAGATCAAAGCTTTGTTATAACAATGCCTGCACTGGCATGTACTTTAGAGACAGGTACCTGTTTTTCCTACCACACTTTCTTGGAGTTCAAGCAGAAAAATCTATGAAGGGGGAAATAACAGCCAGATTAAAGAAAACCTAAAGTCGTTGCCAGAAAATGGTATTCTCCGCCTGCCTTTGTGTAAGTGTTGGCAGGAAAGGAACATGCCTCGACATGCAAACCAGCCCCCGAGTGCATCAGAGGGGAACAAGTCTTTGTTTAAGGCAGCACAAGGTTCCCCCTGCACTTCTTTATTCTGTCAGCTTCTGGTAACCATAGAAAACTGATATACGGAACACACAGCCTGAAACGATGAATATAAATGTCTGTTAATATACAAGGTCATACATAACGTCGGATGCTTACCTACCTTCCTCACTTATGGTTGGCTGATCAGGATTCTTTATGCAGTTTTGTCAGAAAATGAACACTGTAACTTCTTTCACTTCTTTCAAAACAAACATTTTGCTTCCAATCCCTTGGACCTCTAGTAAAAAAAAAAAAAAAAGGAGAGAGAAGAAAAATTCCCCTGCGGGCAAAGAAATAGTCTATTAAAATAGGAATCATCCTGTGGTATACACAACATTCAAACATAAACTATCATCCGAGGTAAAAAACACAACCTAATTTTTGTATTTGAGTTAGTTCCTGCCATTTTCACTCCTTCTCAGTGAGCGCAATTTCTGTTTAAGGTTTCCCATTCTTCATATATTTAAGTGCCAAGGTCTGGACTGACAGATAATGGTGTTACTTATTTCCTTAGTTTCACTCAGCAATGCAACCACAAAGCTTTGGGATTTTAGTTCTACCCAGTGAGAAGCATGAGACTGGCTTTGTTTTGTAACACTACAAAATAGCATAAAACGTTGTCATTATTTTTGTATCTTTTGTAAGGCATGAATATAAGCTCAGAACAGTTAATCTAAAAAGTCTACGCTGTAAGGAAAAGTCTGCTGTCAGCGATCAATACTATTCACAATTTCTTTCTAAGTACATAGGCATAAAATGTTAAGTCATATTCAAAAGGAAAAGACGTTCCTAACAGATGAGCATTATGGTAAACATACATAAATATACTGACGTGCCTGGTTTGTGCTGATTCCCAGGCTAGATGCATGTCCCAGAGAGCGTGGGCTAGAATAGAACAAATTTCATCACTTCCTCGCTAATGGTCTCTGTGTCATGCAGCACAAAGACTTATGTAAGTTACTGCTTTATTAAGCAAGAGTACGCACGGATATAGGCAAGATATATTATCTCAAGTCAGAGCACTTAAAAAACCAAAAATTTTCAGTTTCTAAAAATCAGATTTGATCATGAAACTCATTCTTTCAAAGTCTTAGAGGGATTTTTACTGGTTTCATAAACAACCACAGAACAACCTGAATTCTGAAGAATAAAAATTAATCTTTGATACATCATTTCAGTGGACGTTACATCAAGCAGCTTTGTCTCTATCTATTAAATAGGGGCTGTTCTCAGACTCAGGCTTGCTTTCACGCCAAGTGCAGTCACGAACAGGCTGAAGCACACAAGATTGTGTTCACCTGGAAACACCATCAGGTACTGGAGCAGCACCTGCCCCTGCCACAGACTGAGCCGTTGATGCTTCTGAAAGCTACATTTATATTTTAATGCATTTTGAGATGCATAAACATTTTTTAAATTAATTGTGTGTTTTCTAGGAAATCCAAATGGTTTCACCGTCCTCTCATTTACAAGTTTAAGAAGCTGGGGCTACAATATCTAAAATTGCTACCTACCTGTTATGAGACTCGTTTTTGAGTTCTAGCCCATAATAGTTGAGCATTTATTTAACAACAACTATTGATATGCTGAGAAATTTGATGTGCTTGCATTGCCTCTCGTTCCCCAATATGAATTCTCATCCTAATGCTTTAGCATTGCTGATTTCTGTGCCTTGTGAAGGGGTGGAATAAAGAGCTAATTCTGTGGCAGAGATGCTGCGCTTCTTGTGTCCTGTCTGTAACTGTTCACTCTCCAACAGAAAAGTTTTTTGTATTTAATCGTAAAGAAATCACTGGACAAACTCAAGAAAAATGAATGAATAAGAAAAAGATGCATTTTCAAATTAAATATTATGAATTATGTATATTCACTCATTCATGCTGCTTAACGGCATTCATTGTGAAATAAGAGCAGCTACTGTATTCATCAGAGGATTTAACACTAAATGGTATTTTTATGTTTAAATCACAACCACTTCTCTGTTTCAGAATGCGACTATTTCCTATCCACCTGCTGACAGAAGAAAACATGGTTGGATTAAGTCAAAAGAGAAATTTCTCCAATTATATCTCATGAAGGAACTTTCTTGATTTCAGGCATAGGATGAAGTTCACTGTCAAGTATATATTTACAAACAGAACCACTGCCACTTTGTGGTAGGAGCTGCATCCTCAGGGTGCAATTACAGCAATTATCTGGATGGATCTTCTCATCAGTGACCTCTGACTCATCTCCCGCAAACTGTCAGTCTTCATCATCAAATGGGGAAAGCAACGTATTGTTTCTATTCAATCATCTGCTCCCGAGGCAGAGAGAACTCCGCTATTAGGACAGCCTGCCTGCCCATACATATGACCTCCTGTAGCTCCCCTGCATCTGCCAGACGGAGCTGTCAGCCCCAGAATGAGCAGTTCACTCCTGCACTGCTCTTCTGTCAAGATGAAGCGGGCAGCAACCTCCCACACTTCTGCATTTCTCTTAGGAATTTCAAGAGAAGCAGGAAAAAAAATCTTTTTGTATGTAAAGTACAGATGCATTGCCTAATCTTAAATGTGCTGAATATCTTAGTTTTCAATGGGGTTTGTCAGTTATGCATCACTTACGGAAGTCAGCCCCAAAAGGAAGAGACCGCTGTCTCAGCTCCCATCTACCAGAATGAACTCACTGAACTAAACAGATTTACTCTAAATTACACCTATGCAGAGACGGAGCACAGGCTCACATTAACACTATTATGACATTTATTATCACACAATTGTTATTGAAGTAAAGCTCCTGCAAAAGTTCTGTTGGAGGGCACGGCCTGGAGGATACAGCCCATTTAAAATCCAGCAATTTCAATTCAGTGTCAGTAATGCTAAATGATGAAGGGATAAATAACTCAGTTCAAAGAGCAGGACATTTAAAATAGGATGGGAAAATAACTCCATAAAGAGTTTTATAACTTTCATTTCACAGTGAAACAGCTGATGAGTTACAGTAAAAGAACAGCAAAAAAATCACCTTTGCCTTAAAGGGAAGATAGCTTAGTTCTCTCGGCATACAGTGCTTCCAGAAAAAGGATGGCAGTTTGAAAGCTTAATTATAATCACCATTAGCTGCTACGTACCATTTGATTAGGTAATAAAAGCAAGGCTTTTTCTTATCAAAGCAAACAGCAATATCACTCCTCCTTTGCATTCCTCCGATTAGCTGGAAATGTTGTCATGTGGATGGGGCAGGGATGAAACCAGTAATAGACTGAGTCTGGAAAAAAAAACAAAGCTAAAAATAAACAAAATAATTTACAGAGGTAACTCCAACAGTCAACCACCAAAGAAAAAAAGAAACTAAATTCTTTATTGTCAAGTGCCAATTCAAAGTGAAAACAGATTGAACCAAAACTGTCAGAAAATTCTTTACCAATTTGTAATGATCACACACCCGTAACACCAGGCAGGGTCCAACTGTTTCAGTGACTAACTTCAAACAATAGCTGGGCTGTTCAAAAGCACAACAACAGGGAGTGATGTTCGCCTGAAGGTATACTGTATTAATGTAAATTGCTTTCAAACACGCATTCAGTTTCTTAAACAAAACAAAAAATAGATATTGAAGTGTGCGAGTGGAAGTTACCGTTAGGGCCATATAACACTCAGCTGTCCATAATTCAGTCACCCACATTCATTGGGAAAGACAGCAAAAGGGGCCTCTACTTGTGTCGAAGGAAAATGTTGTACATTTTACTCTTCCTACTTAAGAAAGGTCTGAAGACTATTGAGTCTGGATCTCCTTTATGAACCTTCCCAATTACCACCAGATGAAACTCTCTCTGCATTTTCTCCTTATGAGATGCTACACCACCACTCACGCCCACCGCCGTTAGTCATGCTGCCATAGTGCCTTTACATCATTTTAAGCGCTGACCTTTATGAAGTTCTAAATGTTATTTCAGTTTTAATATTCTGAGTTTAACGTCTCTGGAAGTGATTAACAGCACTGGCTTAATGTCATTAAGTCCTTGCCCGTTTGCTCACCACCTTCTGCTAATGTAACTTAATCGTTAGATGCTGCAACACCCTGGGCTTCTATTTGTAGTTCACTGAGATTAAACTAGTAACAAGCAGCAGCATACTGTATCATCACTGGGCTTCATTGCTCCTGAAGGCAAAAGGATTAAATTAGAGATTAATTTTGTTTTGTGTATCATCTTCCTCATCTGTACAATGGAGACAACATGGCTATGGTTGAGACAGAGAGCTTAGGCTTTCTCAAAACAACAACAAAAACTAAATTCCTGTCTGTTGTTAAATTTTTGTCAGTTATATTTGCAGTATAGTTGCAAGATCATTAAATAAACAAATTCATTTTAACTAACAAAGAAGTAATCATGGTAAAGATCTTCAGTAGATGTACTGACAGACAGCAGACATGTTTACCTAATCCAGAGTCAGTAATCAGCAAACACATTTGAAAAACAGCAAAAAGATTAGTTTGGATATGAAGGAGAGGATGGCAGGAATTTAAGATTTGACAGCTTACGAAAATTTCTTGGAACATTCGTAAAAATGCAAATCAGCTAGAAATCCACTATTTTCCTCGTCTACTCCACCAGAATGATGCTTAGATGATGAGTAAAGGTCATCTCATGGTAAAATCTTACATTACAGCATGCAGAGAAAAGACCTAGTCTTTGTGGTGACACTGACTGTGCACCATTCCCCGACTGGTGTCAAAGCTCAACTTGGAGAAAAATAAAGTCTGTAGGAGTTGAGAAGCTCAGCTTGTTATGAAGGGTCTTACCACCTCTCATGGTCTGTGCATGCACCTCACCTTCAAGGACTTTCTAAATTTGCCTAACGAATCTGCTGCTTGTTAAAAGCCTTAAAATCTCTTTAACTAAAGATTTCTTAGATAAACAGCTTAAATTATCATTAAACAATAATTTTACACGATATGTTGAAACGATTTATCAGCAACCAAAAATGTATTACCATGCTCCAAGTGCACACTCCCTACACCTCCCTTGCAGTGGTGGCACTCACTCACTGGTGGCCCTTCGCTGAGCCAACTCACCCAACTCAGCCAGGGCAGAAGATGAACCCAAAGGCATGGGCAGGCTTGACGAGGCATCACAATTAACAAGCGCGGAGGGAGACCATTTCAGCAGCAAGAAGGCAGCCCCATCCCCGCACAGCTGGGCTTTAGCACAAGACAGCCAGGTATGCACACCGCATCCTCTTTGCTGGCAGAGGTGACTACACTTGGTAGTGACACTAGGACTTACTCGCCTGCTAAGGAGAAGACTTATTAGCCTGCTAAGGAAAATGGCTGCAAAGAACTCTTTTTATATAAGCCTTAACATGCTTAAAATCATCAGCAAGATAACTTTACTAAGTCAAAACTAAGACAAAAAATACCCCAGCACCTTTGACATGCATCATCTGCTCTTCTGCCTGCTAACATAGATGTGAACGTTTACTGCCATCTATAGGAAGCTCCTCTAATTACCTCTATCAGTCATCAACTCGCAGCACAACGCTCAATTAAACGCTATCAGGCAAGCACACGTTCCAATTTACAGCCCGGCTCTTGCTGACAACAGCTACATTTCTTCATTTCCTTGGCAGGTTCTAGGATTTTTTCGGGAACAATTATTCAAAGCTTCAGAAGACAATTCATTCTAATTGATACATCAAATGTTCTTCCTCGTGCAGCACCATATGCCAGACATTAGCATCGTCGAACTTACTGTGCTTCAAGGTCTTAGTTATATTATGGAGCCCAATTAGTAAAAATATATCCAAAGTAATGTTTTTACTTTTTCTCTCCTTTTACCTGCTGGGTGCCTGTGCAGAAACTGTACTTCTGCTCGCACCTTAACTATTCACAGCATAGACAATTTCTGCTTGCAGAGGAAACTCAGAATGCATGCCTTCTCTTATGCAGAAATCTTCTTTTCCAAATAACTGAATTATCAGCGAACACTGTTAGAGAATACTGTAGAATACTTCAGTATTATCTGTTTCATGACATGAATCATTCCTGTATATTTAACAACCCCTCCGTAAATTAAAATATATTAAAATTGGCATCTATTCAGAATATGTACTGTTTAAAAAGATATTAATACAAGTGGACCTGTCTAAAATATATGAATAATATCGTTAAATTTAATTATCTTTGTAAAATAAACCTCTGAAAGCCATAGCGATGCAAATTCTTCATCATGAAGAACAATCATTATTTGCACTTAAAAAGCATGAGACCACTAGGAAGAGCTCCTAAAGAGGCCAAAGCAATCTTTCTTGATTTTCAAAGGGCGTATTTCTATTCCAAGATAACAAGATCTTTTATTATTACATTCATATTCCACTTTATGTAGTCTGCTTTTCAGATGTCAGCACAAAATGAGTCGGCTTTCTTATTAGCAACAATTCAAATGAACAATATATATTCAGAAAACTGATCAAGTAATTCATACAACTTCTAAAATGATTTTTAACAAAGATATCTGTTGCTTAGAACTTACGACACAAATGGAAATAGCCCAACAAGAATCAAGTCAACAATATTATTTAATCAATTACCATGGACGAAAGTATCCTTAAGCCCCGTTATTGACAAGGCAGCCAGAACAAATCATTAACTTAAAAAAGTGGATAAATATTACCATTATGAAAATGGACACAAAACAATAATTATGACTCCTTTATTAAACACTCAAATAACACCATTATAGTGGAAGGAGGACAAAGCCAATGATTAATTTTGATAAATTCAAATAGACTGACTTCTCAGTGATGGCTAAAAACAGACGCTACAGAACTGAATGAGGTTTCTATTACCAATGTGGTAATTCCTGTTGATATATTTGATTGAGCTGATTGATTAGGGTCTTGATGAGGCCCTTTAGTGTAGAATGGCCTCTATCTTCTAAAATTGGATAATTTACTCCTGTAAGACAGCAAGTATCTCTGGCCAATACTGACATCCTTATCTCCGAGTCATGTACGTGGAGATACCTGAGACACTGCATGACAGTTAAACCTCCCAAGCACCCCATTGGTTTGGGTCGTATTAACAGCAGAACAGCTGCCAAATTAAAAAATTTATCCTAGTAGAACAGGCAGGTAGACACGTTATCAAGTATAGGATTAAGCTGTTCGTTTAATATACTAACTGAAAAAAACCTAAGCTTTCCTTTTTAACAGACTTTAGAGTAGCAAAAGTTAAAGTTTCCAGTATTTAGATCTGAAACTGCGGTTAGCCTGGAATGCGCAGCACACAGCAGAATTTACTACCCCTGCCCACATCAGCATAACCAGCAAACATAGCTTGCTCAACATGTACTCCCAGACAGTTTTATATCGGCCGAGTTCTGTATTACATTTATAATGAAGTTAGACGCAGATATTAATCTCAAAATTAGGATAAGGGTTTGGCATCTTAATTAAAATTATTTAGTTGTTACATGACCTGATATCATTCAAATTGGCAATTTTAGCAATGCAAGTGCTTATTTAAAATGAAACGTAACATAAGAATAGCAGCATTAAAGATGAATATTTTGAAAATATTTAAGATTTTAGGAACAGGCTTCCAAGCATTAATTATAAATGACAAAAAAAAAATGAGTGAACAGTGCATAAACAGGAATTGTGATCATTGTAACTAATCATAAAAATCAATAGTACTTACTGTAATTAACTATATTAACTAATTAGTAATTAAGCAGTAAAACCAGTAGCTTTTATAACCTAAAAAAAGTTACAGAATTGTATTTGACAGTTAAAATTTATTGGATTCTTACACGTACTATAAACACGAACTTCCCTAATTAATACAAGCCTGCTTCATTGAAGGCCTAGTTAAAATCAAAGTCGTGGGTGTGTTTTGGGTCTAGTGCTACATGTACCATCAGCGTCTTACAGGGAAACACTTGCAAGGAGGCTATGTAAGGGGGAATGAGGGGGGATGGAAAGAGCTGCCACCTGCACTTGAAAAATAGTCAGTTTACGGTGACAAAAAGTTACGCATTCCCAGAAAGGGCTGGTTCTGCACATGTTTCTGACACCAGCACGCTCTGCTGCTGATTCATTTTTGTCAACTCTAACGATCGTGCAGCTCTTTGCCCATCCAGCCAATTGATCCGACCAAAATTAAGACAAGAGAAAAGATTAGTTTCTAATTAGATCTGCACGCTGATCCAGCTCACCCTACAGATGTATGGTTGCTAGAGCTGAAACAAGAGGGAAGAAAGAAAATTATGCCTGGAACATGGACGAAAAGCCAGGACAGGCAGCAGGATCCAGCTGTGAAACCATACCCCAGAGCTTGCAGGAACTTAATATTCTAACAACAAGCCAAAAAGTAAGGGATCTGCTTCTGCCACTGTTTTCCATGTGGACGTAAAACTAAAGGAACTCTTCTGAAGATAATGACGTTATACCTATTGAAAACCACTGGGAAAAGAGAACGGAGCTAATGACATTAAATAATTACTAGAAACATGGGGCACAAAACCATGGGCTTTTTTAGCACAAAATTTTAGCATTGTGAATTCTATTAGAAACAAATGTGTTTGCAGAAAGGAGATCTAGTAAATATTCCTTGCATTAAAAAAATCATTGCCTTTCGTATGCTCACCTCAGGAAAGTACAAACAGCCTGAAGTTCACACAGCTCAATTCTACAGAGCTACTGAGGAATAAATTTCCTTCAGACCAGTATGCAATTTTGTGAGTACATCTGGAAGAAAAATGAAATGCAAGGTGAAACAAGCTTATCTACTTTTTCATAAATTACTCTGAAATGAGTTAATTTTTTCTTAATTCTGTTATTTCACTTAAATAATAAAACAGCTGAAGGTACCCTATGACTTTCACACTTTGACAAAGTTATTCAAGTTACACAGTAGAAATTGCAACAAGAAACAAAACACAGAAGGGCTTCAACAACTTTCAACCAGCTTCTTTTCCATTTTTCTAACTGGATGTAGTTACATGCTTCGAACCGGTCAGTTACAACAGTGAAAACAAGGAAGACCAGAGTCTGTTGATGCATTATTTGTCCATCGCATTGAGAATCATTTCACGAATCATTTCTGTTTTCTGTCCTCTCCAAGTTGGTGTTTCTATTCCATCTAACACAGGAGCAATCTCACTGGCACAATGTTCATTTTTCACAGTGCAGACATCTTGGAACAACTCCAGGTCAGCTTTGCAAAAAAAAAAAAATTAAAAAAAAAAAAAAAAAATTAAACATCTTAGTGATTAACCAGAAAAACAGAAAAAAATTTAATAAATTTAACAAATAGACATTTTAATTTAGTGGCGAAAATACTGCCAATATATATTTTATGTTGAATATTACATTACAAGCCATATTAGTGAGTATTACCCTTGGTTTTCTAATCAGAGGAAAACTAAGGATTATTTAACTGGAAATTTAAGTCTCCCCAGAGCGGAGCAGAGGGGCAGCATCCCCTCCCTCGCCCCCCTGGCCACGATGCTGGGGATGCAGCCCGGGATGGGGGTGGCTTTCTGGGCTGCAAGCACACATTGCCGGCTCACATCCAGCTTTTCATCCACCAGCACCCCCAAGCCCTTCTCGGCAGGGCTGGTCTTCACCCCTTCACTCCCAGCCTGTGTTGAAAACGGTGGTTGCCCCGATGCATGTATAGGACCCTGCACTTGGCCTGGTTGGACCTCATGAGGTGCACACAGGCACTTCTCGAGCTTGCCCAGGTCCCCCTGGATGGCATCCCATCCTTCAGGCTTGTTGACCGCACCACTCAGCTTGGTGTCGTTGGCAAACTTGCTGGGGGTGCGCTCGATCCCACTGTCCATGTCATCGAAGAACGTATTTGAGACCCCACCTGGAATACTGCTTCCAGCTTTGGAAGCACAAGAAGGACGTGAACCTGTTGGAGCAGGTCCGGAGCAGGCCATGAAGACGATCAGAGACTGGAGCACTTCTGTGGGGACAGGCTGAGAGAGTTACGGTTCTTCAGCCTGGAGAAGGCACCAGGG
>VYZM01017088.1:191445-207022 GCA_013398915.1 Dromas ardeola | reverse complement strand
CGCTTCGCTTCCCGGGGTGATCCCGGCTATCCTGTCTGTCAGCCGGCCCCGCAGCAGGGCCTGGGGTGACCGAGGGGCGGTGGGAGTTTTGGGACAAGGCGTGGGGACTGTTGGGTGGCCGCTGGGAGGTGTGGGGACCCCGAGTTAGGCTTTGGCATGTTTTAGGGTAGATAGGAGCTTTGGGGCAGGGTTTGGATAGCGTGTGGGAACAGCTGGAAGGTTTGGGGCAGGGCTGGATGAGTTTGGGGGTTGGTGGACTGCAGCTCAAAGCTCCGAGGGCCTTTATGCAGATGTTTGCATTCCCCTGGCTGCTTTTGCCTCGGGATAGCATGTAAAGGCCTGTAGTTCTTCATGGCAGTGTGCGGTCAGGTCATTCCCTAATGTTCTAGGGTTAACCCAATTTATAAATACATACATACTATTACTGTAGGGTGTTAAAGGTAGCTTAAATGTCTGCAATACGATAAACCTGTTCAAATCAGATAAAATCAGCTGTACTCACCAGTGCCTGTCGGTCAAGCAAAGCTAGCAACTGCTTCCAAGCAATATTCGTCTACATGTTTCAACTCCTCAGTCTCAACTTGAACTCTCTGTTACCGCATTGTAAGTTTGTCAGCCAGCGCTTCTTGATGGAGATGTAGTGAATCCATCACCCCACAGAAACCTAAAGGAAGCAAAAATCAATGTTCTGCAGAAAAACATGAAAAAATGAAGTTAGTATATAAGCGTATAGGCCAATCTAATATACACAAACAAGATAAATGAGAATATATATAACAGAATATACAAGCCACAAATACGTCTCCCACTTGCCGCCTTTTAGGAGTAGTATTGGATAACACTTGGGCTTCCTGTAGGAGAGAAAGAGGGGCAGTTAGACTAAGAAGCCTTTAGAGGTTGATTTTTGTGGAACTTTGTGTCCATATTTTGGGCGCAATTCATGCACGAGCAAGACGATCTACTTAAAACGCCTGTAGAGTACTCCTCATGTGTTAATAGTAGTCCCTGCTATGCCACTCTGGCGTATGGTACTCCGCTGTCTACTCATTGCCCTGAAATGGGGTACTTCAGGAGGGCCTAAGCAGACTGGGTTGCAACCAGGCTATCGAGGGAGAAAGGCTGCTGCAGTCCAGACTGCTGCTAAACAGTCTCAGAGTGGGTGAAGTTTTGATCCAACCCCAAAGTAACGCAGTTCCAATGCTATTGTTAGTCTCACTCCTGCTTTGTAACAGTGCCACTCCCATAGTATCGGTGAATGTGAAAATCCTTATTGTAAAAGGCTTTCCTTGTCTCAGGAATTTCAAGGCTTATTTAAATTCAGTGAAAGCAGCAGCACATTCCTTGTTCCAACTCCATACCAATCCTTTCCAGTAATTTTCATTGTGGTCTGCTGATGCCAGAAAAGTTACCTTGCACTGCTGTGAAAAATCAAATTCTCCTAAAGCTGCTTTAAATTGGAGTTGAGAAGAAGATGATTTTATTCCCCATAAAGCTTTAATCCTTCTTCTACCTACCTGTCTTCCCATTTCCCCAGTTACAATTCCTGGGGTAGCACTAATTAAGCCTTACTGAAATTGATCTCTCAACTTTATAATTTAGATAGTTCTCCCACTTCCTCTTCCTTAGGCTCGGTCACTTGACAACCATCTACCTAGGATAACAACTTGATGCCTTCTACCTTTTAAAAGATAACGCTTCATTACACACAAATACATGTGTATGTATCATACTTTGTGTTACATATGCAGACTTTGTTGGCGAGCTGTTCTCTTAATCACCAGGAGAAACTTGGTTTCTCTTGTTTGGAGATGGAGGTAGCTTTCAATTGGATCTGTTTGGTTTTATTATTTTAGTTTGGTTATATTTGTCTGGTGTCTCCAACTTCAGCCATGACAATCTAAAAACTAAGGATGGTATCTTTCTGTTTTAACATATGCACGTACGATAACAAACAGAACCATCGGAAGCAATGCTAAGCAAGATACATTTAACAATAGCGACAGGGTGCAAGTGAGAGACAGAAATAATAAACAATTGTTATCAGTAGTTATCTTAGTTAACCGGGCTGGAGCACTTCCCTCTGTAGGAGCTTCTGGTGATACCAGGGGCCTGCTAAACCCGTTCCCGGATCTTCTGTCTGTTACCTTTTAACATTTGCTGTCATTGGCTCCATCTCTATAATAAACAAATAAACTTTACATTTCATTTTAACTGAGATGCTGTTAAACTTATGTGTGTTCTTTTTTATTTAGCACGGTGGTGGGGTTTTTTTCTGTTTTGTTTTGTTTCCCTCAAAGGAAAGGTCCTAATATATCACTCGCCATCATGCACTACAGGGTTAAAATTTTGGAAACATTAAACACAGCAGTTAACCTTTGGCTATTAGACAGGTAGGAGCATCATCTTATACTCACCTGCAACATCTTCCATAAAACACTGTTTTTATTCTGGTTTAAAATTATTCTACTGTGAGGGCTTGAGAGACAATACCGAATATCAACATGCTTAACCCCTAGTTCTCTTAATCATTAACTACCTACAAGATGGATGACATTTAATGAGCTTCCAGGAACCGTGGGCCACTGTTCACCCACAACCAGATCCATAGGTGAAAGAACAGCGTAGATCCTCTCAAGCAAAGCTCCTGGTACCTAAGTTCAGGAACTCTTCTTCCCAAAGCCCGTATAGCGCTGCTGTTATTGTTGGGTAACGCTCAATGGCGCAACAGTATATGAAGGAGCACTGATACATTTACAGTCATTCCAGCAGGTTCATCTCACTGCCCTCCTTCCAAAAGTGTTCATAGCATCGAGTTTGGTGATTAAAAAGTCACGAAAACAACCAAGTACCCTTTATGCCTTAAGATGTGGCTGAGCTAGTTTACACTGATGGATTTTCACTGGTAACGAATGCTATTCTGTCAGAATGACCAGTGCGAAAGTCCCTCCAAAGGTAATTTCAGTGCGACAAGATCCTCTCTGTAGCTTGTCACCTGTTTGAGGCACTATACTTCTCTTGTCTAGCTCATTTGTCTGAGCTGGTGTACTTCGTAATGCAGAGATTTGTAATAGAAACATTAAGGTTGAAATGAATAAATTACACGCAAAAACTTACGTGTGAAAGCACCAGAAGAAATGACAGGAAAAGAAGGGACAAAAGAATGGCGTGACTTGACAGCACAAGCGGGTCATTGAGAATTAAAACACCCAGACCAGGAAAACAAAGGACAGCCTAAAACTAAAGGTAGGCTACTCACAAAAGAGGAGACAAAAGGGCAGGCAGGCAATCAACAACATTGCCTAATGACTCACAGACCTGGGTCCCCGAAGGGTACCAAAGGCACTTCCAAAATAAGCACATGGTCACCCAGCAAAAAGAACCCAGGAAACATGATGATGACTCCAAATCTGGCATCCTTTGTCCTCCGTCTCGCCACAAATAGTCCTGGTTGGACTAGCCAGACGTACACATCTCCGGGCTTGTTAAAATGCGGGTATGGAAAACAAGTATGAAAGAGTGAGTGAATGAAATCTAAAGGAGAATGAGCGTGAGCAACTGAAATCAGTTTTGTTTAAAACAAAAACACCTTCCCCTTCTATACAGTCTCACATGTAGCTTTGCTATATTTGTTTTACATCAGTAGCCACTCCCAGTTGATTTAAAAATTTCAATAAAACCTAATAGCGTGTGGTTACAGAAGAATGTCAAAGAAGAGAGAGCGCTATTAAGGGCAGCAAGGACACAGCACGCTTGAAATAGCTTGTCTTTTTGAGGCAATACTTTTTTCCCCCCTTTTGCCCAAAGGAAGAGAATTGGCACACTTAAAATTTCTGCTATTACACCAATAACTTCTTATTTCACGGTTCACAAAGAAGAAATAACTGTTAAAACAAGTTGGTTTCTCAAAACTAGCCCCAAGTATGAAATTACAGGAAATGTCCTAAACATCTTTGTACGCATGTATCACATGCACAACTGTGATAATATGAGCAACCTGAACAGAGGGAGGGCCGAGAAAATTAATATTTCTGTTTACTTGAATACACGAGGCTTAGAAACCAAATTTCAGATGCAAAACATAAATTGCAGGTTAAAAAGCCCTGCAGATTTCGTGACTTCACAGAATGCTACTGGGTATTTTAAATTGAATAAAAAGAAAAAAGCCAGAATCGTTTGCAATAGTCAATGTTGCTACTGTTAATACCAGCAGCAGTAGTTTAAAAATTGTGGGATATTTGGTACCAGCATGTTACTTACCCACGTCCCTTCCCCTCTTTCACAGTTAAAAGTGGCTTCAACTGTCAAAAGTAATTCCTGTCCAAAATAGTGAGTTTCTGCTGTTGAAACTGTCTCATGGTTACACGTGACAGCAGCCACCATTCTCTTACAATGGAAAGCACTTGCCTTCTTGTACAGCTGGAGAAGTTTCATTCGCCTCATCCATAAAAAGAAACAAAGAAGTCAGCTCCTTTAATGTTTTAATGCTTCTTTAAATCTGCAATAAGACTCACTTAACTCTAAAATGCAAATATAGGTTCATCTATTGCCTTGGAAATAATCCTCAGAAAGTCCCTTGGTTTGATTGTTGTGTTTCTTGTTTGCCCATCTCTCCCCAAATCTTGTTCATTCTCTTTACTCCATTCAGACTTAAGATTCAGCCTAGTTTGGGAACTAAATGGATTAAGCTCTATTTTAGCCATAGTCATGCATTCCAAACTGAGTGGATGCTTTCTTGCTGGAGAAACTCCAGACATGCACAGGGCGGCCTCAAAGCTAAGTAAGATGCCACACTGGTGGCCAGAAATGTCTTTAGTGTGATTTGAGACTGGGAAGAGCGGCGTGGCTCTGAGTAAAGGTGAGCTACAGAGACATCACTTGAGTAGAGCACTGGACTCTGCAGAACGGGTTTGGTCAGTTTAGGTTAATGCTGTGCCAGTGACTGGGGAGAAAACCTTCCAAAAACCATGATACAGTGTTAGTAGCCCAGTAAACTGTGGGCATGACCTGCTCCTTGACACTCATAGATACCAAAGAATTCTCTTTCAGAGACAGCGTCAGACACAATTATCCACTATGGAATACACAATGAACTCCTAACTATGTCGTTACCGCCCTTCTAAACCCATAAGCGCCTGTCTGACTGCCTCTGCTGCAAGAAATGGCGTAAGGAAAGGGACAGAGATGCATGATAGGGCCCCGGGGAGCGCGCAGGAGAAAAAGGGCTGCTGGTGTGACAGGAGGTGTGGATGGTCACCACTGCTTCTGGGAGAGGCAGCCCCTACTCCCGCAGTAGCTGCCACCCCTGACAGCAGGGTGTATCCTGCTCAGCAGCATAACAACTGTTGGGACTTTCTAGCACTCTGGTGCAAAAAAAAGTTGGCATCTTGCTCACTCCCCAGCAGCCTCTGTCCTTGGCAGTTTCCTGCTTTGCCGACTGTTACAGCTGGACCTGAAGTTCAGCTCCCACTGGTCCACGGCCAAAGGAGCTGGCAAATTGTGGAACGTTACCTAAAACATCCTAGTTATGCGTATCGCTATGCGTACAGCGTATCACTACAGGATTTCCTGCTAAAAGGAGAAAATGCCTAGCTCTGAATCAAAGGATTTGTAGACAGAGATGCAAGCGCTTAGTTCCAGGTGAAATACTGCTTTACATTCCTAGGACAAATTCAGCATTGCCAAAATACCAGTGCTGTTCTAGTGGTACTGTTGCTGTAGCTGTAATGGTCTACAGTTACCCAACAGGATTTGCAGGGTGAAACAGTCCTTATTAGGCCAGCAGATGCAACTGGAAAACATGGAAAAGCGACAGGCACCTGAGACTTCTTCCACTAGGATCTTGCTAATTCTATTCTAGAGAGCATGTTGGATTCAGTACAGGAACTGAAATACAGTATTTATATATACATTGATGATGTAGTTTTCAACTCACCATCTCCTCACTTTTCTTGCTCCGTTTGGACTTTGATTCTCTTAAAGTTTCCATTTCCTTTGTCCCAGATCTTTTCTCTCGCTGTCATACTTGCATCCCTGCCAGCCATCCCCAGGCTAGGGATTCCCCCAATGCCTCGTCCTGCTGTCACCTGATGATATTTCCTCAAACGTCATTCTCCTCTTTCTCAGTTCTACTCTTCTTGGACTTTAATGAATACCAAACCATCATTCTGGTTCAGTTTTCTCCATCTTTGACTCACCCCTAGTTCCCTTCGTTTCTGTGATCATTTTTCCTCTTTTAGGGGAATATTTCTTCCATGAAATAAATACCAGAATGTGTGGTTTTCCTCTTCCCATTAGCTGTACTCCTGCCTAACTTTCCATCTTTAATTTCTCTATTTCTCTTTTGCCTCAGATGTACGAAGTTTTCACCTTCCTCTCCACTCCCTGCTGTGCTCCATCCCAGCTCCTGATCTCCTTAGTTCTGCTCCTTAGTCTTTCATACTTGTTGCCTTCTCTCCGATAACAGCGTTCTCTTCCATCTCAAACAATTGATTCCGCTTGACGTTGCATCTATTGCAGCATTTTCCTTGCAGTTATCAGCTCACTGAGCATGCTATTTACAAGTCCCTTGCAAGTTCACTTCATACGCTCCAATCCTGTCCTTTCCACCCGTCATATTGTTGTGCAGCCTGTCTTCACAAGGTTTCTAGTATGCACCATCCTCACAGCTAAACATCTTGCCCAGGGTCTTCTTATTTTGTATCTCATTATGACACCATTCCTTTGTGTAGGATGAACAGGCTTGTGGGCTGAGCAAATGCTTAACTAACAAACAAACAAACAACAATTGCATTAATAAAAAAATAGATCAGGAAATACTAAAAATCATTGTCATCATTTCACTGATAGTGTATTCTCCCTGATGCATCATGTTCGGTTCTTTTTCTTTTATATCAAAAAGTATACAGAAGAAATTGAACTAGTTTCAGAAATGCATGACATTCAAACTAAGATATCAGCATGCAAAGAGACTGAAAAGTCTGAAATTATGTAATTTGGAAGATCAGAATATCATATCGTAAGACATGATATTATAGAGGAATACAAAGCACTGAACAATAAAGTGAAGCAAAGCCATGGGTACCTTTTAACCCTGGCAATGTATGAACTAGTGGAGGAAAGGAAATGTTTAGAACATTATTTACACAACTCATAATTAGCATGTGAAACTCATTGCTCTAAGGTACAAAAAAACCCAATAAACTTTAATGGATTCTAAAAACCAGGCAGCTTTTCTCTGCGCAAGAAAAAGATGTGGTTGTTTTCAGGTCACTTATGTAAATTCCTTCTTTCAGGGAGCAAGTACCCAAGTGACCGGTAGGAAAGAATTTCCCTTCACAGGATAATTGAGAGAGTCTGCTGTGGGGCTTCCTGGTGACTCTGGTGAACTGGCCTGAACTGGCAGAAACAGGAATCTCGACTGATGCAATACTGCACAGATACTGCGCTAACATTCCTCTGTTTCCATGTGAAACGTTCTATTACTTCTTTGAAATGAGCAATTCCCAAGATGAACATGACGTGCAAGAAGTCTGCAGGCTTGTGTGGCATATTAGTCAGGAACTTGGTAACCCTTCCCCGTAGGACACAATGCGAAGTTCAGTCACTGTGGGCAAGTCAGTCAGTCACAGCAGTAAAGCAATGGCAAGGCAAATGAGGCTGCATCAACACTGGACAAAGAAATACTTAGTTTCCCTACTAAGACCCTCTCTACATCAAGTGTCGAGTACCAAGAGTATGCAACAGGGGGAAAAAGTGTCACTCTCACAGCTTTGACATCAAAATAAATTCCCCAAGGACAGCTCAACTACACACGTATATATTATCCTTGACAAATGTGCATTCGTAATCTCCATGGAAAAAAATGATTAACACTTTTACAACCTGCCCAGAGGGTCTAGCTGAGTACTATTCTTCCCCGCCAACATTTTTATTTTATGCTTCACTTCAGTGTCTTTAATCAAAGACTAAAGTTTTTAAGCCCATGACTCCTCAAACTGGCTGCCTCTTTCTATAATGACTTTTCACCTTTTTCAAAAATCATCTTCCTGGTTCTGCAGTTGCCTGTGGTTTAGACTGATCCAACTTGATCCTTCTAGTTTTTTTAAGCTCTCTCTATTCTTTGTATTCTTGACATTATCCAGCTAAGGTTAGCCCAGGGCTAACACAGTACTTCAGTGAAGCCTTACTAACACCAGAAAGAGCGTATTTAACAAACATCAAAGCTCTGAGGCAGCTTTTAAGGCGCTTCAGTCACTATGCCCTTCCAGTTTGACAGCGATCTATTGAAACAACGCAGCATTTGTTTTTTTTACAAGTTATGCAGTTAACTAATAGAAATCTTGTGTAATCAGTGTTTCCAAAGTGTGCTTATGAAAATACTGTGTGGTATCTTATTGCAAATCCAAGTCAGTACGTATGACAGCTGCCGCATCTACTTCTCTGGTGTATTGATCTGTCAAGGAAAAAGAAAATTCAATGGGCTTGACTGACTTCTTGGGAACTCCATGCTAGCTGTTAATCATCTTCTAGATGCTAACAAGTTTATCTATTTCAGTATTTGCCAGGAATTGACATCAAACGAGCTGATGTCACCTATAATTTCTCGGCTCTTTCTCATGCCTCTTACCCCAATTTTATACAGAGATATTGTGCTTACCTATTTCTGATCTTATGAAATTTCCGCCCTTCAAGTTCTTCAAGGTAAGCACTAGCATTCCTGAGATTGCTTCAGTCTCTTCTCATTGAAGATAAGTGAGATGAAGTAATAATAAAATGAGATAAAACACCTTATTCAAGTCTGTGTAAGTGTAAGGAAATGGAAGCTCCTGTATTAGGAGAGAGAGAAAGATCCGTGATCAAATTGCTGTAGAGGGCTGATAGGAAAAACGAAGAATTAGCCTGAAAAAAAAGAAATATTGTGAGGCCATGCTAACAAAATCATTTTCTTTGTATCTATAAAATGTCCTATACGTGCAGATCAAAGTATTTTAACGTTTATTGTGGTGCCTCTTTAGTCAAAGACTAGATGAGTAACCACCATAGAAGCACAAGTTATAGTCATAATTTGTACCTGCTACAAAATGAGTGTTTTATTTTACGAGGAAGAAGTTTCTCTTTGTGCAGGGAGAGTTTCCACTTGAGATCCACTCCTCAGAGCTATTCAGCATTCAGTGGTTTCTCAAGGTAATAGCAGCTTACATTACGTTTACAGCATTAGTACCAGTAGCGTATTCACAGAGACTCTAAGGAGTGGCTGACACAAAGCCAAGACTCCGGTGATCCCCAAAAAAAAAAGGACTGATGAGGTAAATGAAAATTTTTGGGGTTTTTTCCAGACTTATGAGTACACTCATAGGGAGGGAACCCTATAAATTTTATTATGAATCTATACTTTCATTGCATGAATGCTCATCTGTGGATCATACTTGGAAAAGATATTAATTCATACTGACTCGAAAAATATCCCTTCCTGAGTGACGCATCATTATATGTGAAATGCTGGATTCCAGGTATGCAATTAAACGCTCTACTTTTCTAAAGCATCTCAGTCAACCCTCTGGATAAATAGCCCGAGTTGCATAAGTGCAATGTGTTAAAACCCATGAGCTAATATATGGTCACTGGGAAGTTTACATGCCCACTAGTATGACTTACCTGCCTCACCCACCTAATGTGAATTATAATTGGTTTGAACATAAGGAGAGGCCTAAACTTTTCTCTATAAATGCTGCCACGCAACCAGAACCTGAAGTCTTATCATATAGGCTTACAGTTGCTCACAGAAATACAAAGTCCCAGGCACAGAGGAGCAAGGAAGCATGGCGGGTAAGTGGAAAAAAAAAAAAAAAAGTCTCTTTGTGCATAAGGAACGGGCAACTGAATAATGTACCATGTGTTAGCTTTCTATTTTTAGTGTTCTGGTTTTTAAAGGGCTCTGAATTGTTGGAGTACACTCCATTTTGAGATTTTCAACAGGTTGTTTCAGCATTTTTTCTTTCCTGAATTTTCCAAAAGACACAAACAAGGAAAAGGAGATAATCCATCCGCTAACCATACCGGAGTTAAATATTACAAAACCACAAATAGAGCAGAAGAACTTGTGGCAAACTGCAAACTGTCTTTTAGCATGAAACTTAATAAATCGGAGAGTAGTTCAGGTATGAATGAATCTTGTGTTAATGGGAATATTTGCGCCAAGAACAGACTGCGGGCTAGATTCCTTCCTGTAGTTTCAGAGTCGGCAAACTGCAATGCCATTTTAACTGTTTGTTAAAATTAGTGTGAAAGGCAAAGGCAGTTTAAAATACAGACCAAGCAAGCAGATGTCCAGCAGTGAGGTCTTAGGAGGAAAGACCTTGCATCAGTACCCTTTAGAAAGGGTGTCCATGGTCTCACGTAGGCCTGGCTTGCTGGGACCTCTGTGAAAATGGATAATGAGGCCGATGTGCAGATGATGCCACTTTTCCTCTTCTAGGCACAGAGCTCTTGCTGTGCTGGCTGTATGTGACAAAGGCTTGAAAAGCTCAGGAAATTAATAAAAAACAGCCATTCCCAGAGCAGAGGCTTGAGCACAGAAGTGACAGGCATCATTTTCCCCTCGCGGAGGTGAAGAGAGGCACAGTTACCCCATTCTTACAGTTTTAGCAGAACTGATTGCATGAACTCTTAGGACACAAGTTATTTGAAATAATTCATGTTACTGACCTAATCTGCTTGTGCTAGCATCCCTCAGCAGCGTCTGCTGGTTGCCTGGCCTGATGATGCTTAGTTAATGACTGTCTCAGTGCGTCTGCTAAGTGCAACACTATCTAATGTTTAAATGGTTAATAGCTGAACATAGGCTGGGAGGGAATCGGGTGCATACAATGGGCATAAGGCTATTGATTCCCTCATGAATCTCCTCTGCTGAGCAGAGCTTAAATAAACGACAAAACAAAATTTGATAGTTAAGCTGAAAGATTGTCCCGATTAGAAAAATGCTTCTTTTTAACAAAAGAATGATTCGGTAAAGTGGACAGTAAAGACCTTCATCTACAGCAATGGTGAAAAAAAACCACAAACCAAGTGTTTCTGCATTGTAACACTTCCTCTTAAGCAACAATTTGCCAATAACTTAGCCAAGACATTTTAGCAAAGTGATCCCTAAAAACTTCCTCTTTAGGGGTCATACACCAGTCTGTCCTTCTTAACCACAATTTTCTTATCACATGAAATGCAAGAAGCAATAGCAGCATTTAACGAACAAACTGGTATTTGCTGATCACAGTCAGCGCTTGCATGTGAAATACCCAGAGCCCAAGAAATATCCAAGTCCGAGTTCAGTTGGAGATGTCAGAAGTGCCCGGGGATGCTCCTGCCTGTGCCACGCACGATTTTAATGTAAAAACCTGTGAGGGTCTGTGGGCAGGTGTGTGCGCACGTAACTATTTTCACTCCCTCTTTCATCCCCTCCTCTTGTCCCCCCCCTCCTCCGACACACACACATCCCTCAAATACACAGACTTTCTTCCCCAGAAAGTTGTTATGCATCCATGGGCCAATCTCTAACGGAGCTACTTTAACAGAATCCAGAAGGTGGTGAGTAAAGAAAAGGGAAAAGCACCTAAAAAGATCGTATAAATTCAATAGCATGATTTTTTGTAAGGGTTTTGCTAGTCTGCAGCACGCTGTAGCTACTCAGGAGTCAGCAATTTGTTTCAGTCTCACGCTCAAAATAATTATCTCAGCTTCTGTCCATCACTTTTAAGCTTCAGTGTCATTAGAACCAAGGCGTGAGTCACACCTGCAAGCATCTTGTTTGTATATTAGAATTAAGAGCTCTTGCCCGCAGCATGGGACATGTTGGATTCTTAGAAGAAATGAGCAGAGCCACTTAGCGATGGGAGCCTGCAAAGAGGTGTTTTTTGCTGGTGAGTGTGCAGCTGGAAGTTAAACCCTCCAAATAATGTCTTTACTCCATTCCAATGGAAGAGATGTGCGCGTAAGTGGGACAGGTAGGGAAATACATTTAAGTATAATAGGCTATAAATAACAGGTCGCGCGTGGCAACGTGGGAGCTGTCTGGGGAGCCCCAGCATAGGTTCATCCCAGTCTGTGCGCTGGCAGTTTGGCTAATTCCTGTGTACTGGTCCCATGGTGGTTTTTGAAGTTCGCATATTAGTATGCATCACTACTGTGTCACTGCCAGTCTCCCTTCCGGAACAAGCCATCTGGAATGAGCCAAGATCCCAAGAGAAGATTGAAGCCTGGCTAACAGGGTAGCTTACTTTACACAGACAATATGGAGCTGACTGTGCCATGTCCTGCTGCCTTCAGAAGTCTGGCTATTGGAGATCTTCAGGAACAACCTGGAACTTCAGGAAGGCTGCAGGCTTCCAGGCAAAATGCCTCTGCTATTTGGGGCACTGTGAATGGAAGAGGAAGACAGAAAATAAGTATGTCTTGGACAACATACGGGGCCGAGAAGAGATCTCAGCCAAGTGCTTTTCCATAGGGATTTGACCAATCTACATCCGGGGGTTCTACTCCCGAAGAGCGTTGATGCGAGTCAGTCCATACCACTGTTTCGGGGCCCAGGTCTCTCCCTAGCGCGGTTCACAAATACAGTATAGCTGTAGAAAACCACTTGCCTTCCTGTATCTAGGATAGCAGAAGCGGGTTTTGCTGGTGAAATTCCTCGCTTAATTATCCAACAAGGGAACAAGAGGGGAGACAGAACAGCCCAAACTTCTCAGGATACTGCAGTGGTACCCAGTGAGTCGTGGCCGTATGGTTGTAGCATGCTGCTTTAGGGGTATGTATGGAAGAGCCATGCTCGGGAAGAATAGAGGAGCAGCTGGGCTATTCTAAGGACTGATTTCCCATCCTGAAACAAAGGCAAAATTAATAATAGGTGACATTTAATAGAACTCAGGTGTCACTACGGATTAATACAGAGTTGGTGGGGAAAAGAACAATGAAAAGAAGGAGAGAAAAGTAATATTGAGGGGAATTAGCCTGTTACAAAGGATGTCCTTCACTGTGCAGTGCTGGACTCTTCCTCCTGTATATTCATTTCTTTAGCACGGTTACTGGAACGAGGGAAGAAGTCTGGGTATCACTGGAAAAGGATGCCATGAGTTATATGACTGAACTGGTTTGCAAAAGATGATTCTGATATAGCTCATTCTGGGTACAGGAAACAAAATACTGAGCTGGCTTAGAGCTTTCATTTGCTGAGGTCCCAAAGAGTCTTCTCTCGCTATCCACCGCGTTTCAAGCGCCTTCTTGTGCAATCCTTACATTTAGAGCCACCACAAAATCTCTGCAAACACCACTTGGCTTCCAGGAAGCTGCCTGGGTCAGATGCATTCTGCTTGACTAGTATTCTGACTAGCGTTAATTTTTTGTCATTAATTCAACCCTCATCCTCAAGCTTCACCCATAATCTTTAATCCAGAGGCCTGGTATGTATCATTCATCTGTTGGACAAACAAAGCACACGGGAGGCCTGCAAGGCAGCTCAGCCAGAGCTGGGAATAAACACCGGGAGCTGATGCAACAGATGGAACTTGTTCTCCTTGCCGTGCTCTCTTCCAGAATAAATGGGCTGTATCAACCTTTCCGGAACATGCTGTTTATAACTATACTATCATCAAATACCAAAAACAATTATGCCATTGGCCTGTAGGACAATGATATCCAGCACGCTGTCGCACAAGAGAGGTGAAACACGTGGCACAGCTATCTAGTGAATAATTTTTCAACAGTAACTAATCTATCAAAGAGAAACGGTCTGCTATGTTTCCAAGGATAGGCTGAAATCTTAAAGCAGATTTATTCTGAAAATTGTTAGTATGTTATTTAAGAGAATTTAGAAATACGGGTAGGAGAGCGTAGCTTAACATATGAAATCTCTGAAGTTTGGACTTAACATTTTAAAATCAAATTCTAAGGAATTTTAAAATTTAAGAATTAAAGTCTTATAATTTTAAAATCACAGTTGAGCTTTGTTTGTGATAAAACTATGGTCCCTCTTAAGATTAAATATTACTGAACAGAGATTCAAAGCAGCAGTCTGAATTACACCCAGTTAAAAACCGTTTCTTCTAATAACACCTTTTCATAGGAAATATGAATAAAATCTGTCTGTATATGAAATGGGTTGAGCAAGTTCCAATTCTAGAATTTCCAAACGTGATCCAAACCGGCAAACAGAACAATTTGGGCTGCTGAATACTGAGCCCAGCCAATTAAAACTCTGCATTTGGGAAGGCGTATAGCTGTGGCCAGGCCAGCGTCATGGGGCCAGCATCACTCAGAGGCGTCCTTAAGACTGTGCATCGAGTACATCAAATTTCACAGCTTGTTTCATAAAAGTATCAGAATTAGTCTCTCTCTTTCTTAACAGAAAGTGGAGCCACCTGCCAAGCATAAGCAAAAATCACTGTCTTTGAAATAAAATGGAAGATTTTTGTGCACAAATTGGCATTGCCTGTTGCATGGTCAGAGATATCCTATCAAAAAAGCAGTAGCGTACTAGTGGAAAACAACGATTGCTTTTTGTCACAAAAGTACTTACCCATCATCTCTGTAGCGTGTCATGCAAATATAACATGGAGTGCTTGTCTATTTAACGTTGTGAAACAGTAATTATGTGATAAATGAAAAATCTTTTCTTTAAATTTGGCCAGATTAAATTTGGGGCAGAGGCAATAGCTTGCTCATGTTTTGCAATTACTACAATGCAGTGAGGGGAAAAAAAAAAAAAAAAAAAAAAGAAGCAGCTCTGGGAAAAAAATGGATTCAGTGAATTAATTTAAAGAAAAAGTAGCTGTAAATATTGCTCACGAAGTATTCCAAATTAAAAACAGCGTGGTGCAAGAAGGAGTTATGCTATTTCTGTAATTTCAACGTTATAACAGAATCACAGAATGGTTCAGGTTGGAAGGAACCTTAAAGATCATCCAGTCCCAACCCCCCTGCCCTGGGCAGGGACACCTCCCACTAGACCAGGCTGCTCAAAGCCCCGTCCGGCCTGGCCTTGAACACTTAACAGAAAGAAAAGCAACTAAATGCTGAAATTCTTATAAATTTAAATACATTAAGAAACTCTTAACAAGTGGCCAGACTATTAGGGGTAAGTATTGTCCAAGCTTCAAATGCCAAGTTGCAAAGAAATGAGATCAGGATGTGTGGACTGAGAGCGAGAAAAATTAATGAAAAATGAATCCTCGAGCCCCGTTGCTCAGATAAAGGCTGGGGAGCAAAGGCGGCTGTTCAAGCTCCACCCCCACAGGAAATATTGCAAACAGGCAAATTTACACCTAGATTTTTAAAGAAGTGAAAGGCACCAGCCATTCTTTGAGTCAACAGCAGTAGAGGAGGCCATTCAGAAGAAAGCTCCAGGACGTATTGATCAGATATGGGCCCAGGTGAGCAAGGGGGAAGGCCTCTTCTGTGGTGCTGTTATTTTCTTACATCCATGCCTCATATTCAGCTCTGTAACAGACACTGAAAGATCACTATTTCTCTAAGGAGTTTTGATCCAAGAGAAAGAGGGGAAAAGATGGGGTGTTGGGGATGGGGGCAGGGGTGA
>VYZM01017088.1:154798-191429 GCA_013398915.1 Dromas ardeola | reverse complement strand
GGGGAGCGGGGGGAGAGAAGATTCTTCCATCAAGAGTTAGGAGAAGGATTTTCACAGGAGTTGTGTTTTTTCACTGATTGCGCGCATGGAAAAAGCAAGCTTATCAGAATGAGATTTGGGAGAACAGGTATAGTATCTGATGTAAAAATGATAAATTTTGCAAATAAGAAGGAAGGGAAAATCTGCAGCTATTTGAAGTTGTCAGACAAGTGCAAATGAGAGACTGACAAATCTGACATAAGAAGCAAGGCAGAACTTGAAGAAGGGATCATTGCAAAGGCTGAGGGAGGCTACAGTAAGCAGAGATGGATGAAACCTAAAGTTAAGGCAGAGAGGATACAAAAACTTAGGGGCTTTTTTTTTGTTATTGTTTATTTCTTGCAGTGGTGGGGTTTTTGCTTGCATGCTAGTATTTATACATGTGCAAATTGACCAGTTTAATAATTATTATAAATTGTCCATGTTCCTTTTCCAACCTTGCCAGGTAACTCCTGCCTTCCTAAAGGCAAATCTCCCCCACCCCTCAGCTTGTTTGACAATAGATATGCTTCATTGCTAAGTTTCTGAAGATTATTTTTTTTAAAGTAGGTACATTCCTGAAAAATCAAAGTTCGTGCTGCTCACCTTGATACTGTAAAAAAAAAAAAAGTATTCACCCGATTTGAACTGTGACTACATTGCTAAGACTACTAATGTAGTTATTTCAAGGCTTGCCTAAACTTGATAAACATAAGATCATGCTGTAAATAAAAAAAATCTTTACACTAATAAATCTGGTTGAACATGGGATAATGATTTTTTTAGTCAATAATGGCACACGGTAACAGTGTTCCACTACTAAGGGCCACACTCTTACTCTTTCCTATTCTCCCTCTTTGCAAGGGGCGGAGAATAGAGAATAATAAAAATATTTTTAAAAAGCACACAGTGCCCTTAGGAAAAAAAGTAAGTCTCTTTTTCTTCTGCACTTCATTTAAGCCATGGAGCTATCTTCTACTAGAGACCTCTGCATAGGCTCTGATAACGTCAGAGCCAAATCAATCTCAGATGCATATTCCGTGGCCTCTGATGGAAGCCATAGTTCACATGCAAGAACTTTGTGCAACATATTATTTCACAGACACGGTTTTAGTAGTGTTCTCTCTCCAATTCTGCCATCTTTCCCACTGCCCAACGACAACCCTGTGGCTATCAACATATTCTTGGTTAGGTGCTTCCAACAGATAGCAGCTGTCAGCTAAATCAGAGGCACGTGACATGGAAAAGGGGCTAGAGAACACATGTCACGGGTTAAAAGGCAGAAGTGTTTCTCAGTTCAATCAGGTTTCTTTTTTTTTTTATTTGGAGGCAGCAAGGCTGTGTCTCTGTTAGTATGACACCATGTCTTGGAATGGATGACACCTTGAAAGAATTAGCTGAGTTCAGCCAGTTTCTTTATTCAAGTAGCTCACGAGGATTAAATTCTCTCAGGGTTCTCTCCTCTTAGATGCCTTTGTGATTTTTCTTTAGTATCAGGTATACTACTCCTTCTATATTTAATTATGCAGATAATCACTAACAGTCTAGGCAAGGTAGAGTCTCTGTCTCAAAAAAAAAAATGCTCACAAATAAATTATTTCTATTTTTGGTGGAAACCTCACATGGGTACTAGTTACCTGTAGAATGTAACATGCAATCCTTGAGAGTGTGATGGTGCTCCTTCCTCCTTGGATGTATCCTCAAGTTTTTTTTGCTCTTCTCACTTTTTCACAGCTGCATCGCAGCCAAGTACCAACTGGCACGTGAAAGAAAATGCAAGAGATCACCACACAAGTAAATTTTCTAGCAAAGAGTTGATTGTGAGGAGAGGACAGGCCTTTGTTATCACCTTCAATGGAGAACAGCCTGAGCAAAACTTAACATTCATCGCAGAAACAGGTATGGCTCCCACCTTCTTTCACAGAAAGAGTAATGCTACCTCATGACATCCTTTTGGCCCGATATGCTCTATAGGGCAGTGAGATAATACCTCGGAGCCGACATGCTGGTTCACGCAGCCATGGAACTGCTTGAGGGGTTTGTTGCATTGCTCCCATCTCAACTAGCAGCAATAGCTCCCTTCAGTTTCCAACGTATGGCACAAGTCCATCCAAGGGGAGGGTTACATCTCTGCTGAGTTTGTTGACAACTAAATCCCTATTTGAGCAAGCTGGGGGGAAAAAAGAATAATTAAAAAAAAATATTGTTTATTTTCCTTAAAAGGTCCAAAACCCTCAAAGCAGACTAGGACCCAGGCCATATTTGGTATCTCCAGCACAGCGAGCAAGGAGGGCTGGAGTGCAGTTCTACAGTCTACCAGTTCCAACTCTGTGAGCATCTCCATTTCCAGCCCACCTAATGCTGTCATCGGACGTTACAAGCTGAGTGTTCAAAGTACTTCAAGCGACAGCTCCTCCTCAGCAAGCCTTGGCACCTTTGTTTTGCTCTTTAACCCGTGGTCTTCAGGTATGAACATGTTGACTTTCCCCTGAAAGAACTAAAACGCTTGTAGCTTCATTAATATTTGCATTAATATTGCTTCATTAATATTGCTTCTCCATTTGATCTGTAATTCTGTAATACAGGGGCTGAACATGCACCGCATAATGTATCAGTGAGAAAAGAAAAGGGTTTAACAGTTTCTTAGGACCTTCTGGTACATAAAATCAGCTCTGTATCATGTACTTACTGGAAAGCTCTTTGCCCTAAAAGATGAAGTTCTGCTTAAGCAGATTGAGTTCTGCTTTTGCCAGAGCTTCCCTCCTTCTGCACAAGTTTAGAGGAGTATGTCTGGTCTCTGTAGAGCCAAGAGACGAGACACATCTACCAGCTGCCGCCATCTCCCAGATTTGACAGTGTCATACCTCTGTCTTCACTCAGACACCCCCCAGCCCTTTCTCTAATTATAGGAAATCCCGAGTTTCACAATCTGTTTATAACAGCAAGGACAGAAAAGGGTGGATATCTGCAAGCATTCTTACTGATGGAGACACCAAGGCTCTTGAGGTTGTGTTTTATTTTGCCTGCTGTGGTTGCACATACCTCTGTTTTGGCTTTTCAGGTGATGACGTGTTCATGCCTAGCAAAGCTGAGTGCGAGGAATATGTGCTAGAAGAGTTTGGCATCATTTTTGCGGGCAACAAAAATCGTATCAGCAGCTTTGGATGGAACTTTGCCCAGGTAAACGCAGCACTGAAACACCAGACGGTGTTTCGTGCTCTGGTTTTCACATGAACTGGGTGACCAGGGCTTGTTTTCAAGTTCATTGCAGTCATACACCTCTGAAGAGCAGGAGTCTGGTGTTGAAATCAGAACTCGTGCCAAGCCCTGTAATACCGATTAATATGAGGATTTGTAATTGCCTAGTCAGTGATATGACCTGGGACTCTGAGGTGCAGCCAGTAGGAACCTTACTGTCTGCTGGGTGGTAAAGTACTGTAGCAATGCTGAGAGGCAAAGTTCTGGCCTTAAATCCACAGATTCCAAGTTTTGAGAAGCTCTTTGTATTCTAATCTTCACAGTTTGTTGAGGCTGCATTTTTATATGGTAATTCCTGGCTGAGCTGCAGCACTTCATTCAGTGATTAAAAAAAAAAAAATTAAACACTATATGGCTCTACTTATCCTGGTTTTTAGTACAGCTACTCTGTGTTTCCAAAACACTAACTTATTTCTATAACATAGTTTCAAGGAGATATTCTCGATATTTGCCTTTCCATGCTGGATCGAAGCTTAAGCTATCGTCAGGATCCTATCACAGATGCATCTCACCGAAATGACCCCAAATATCTGGGCCGCGTCCTCAGCGCAATGGTAAGCAACGTGTTCAAAAAGTCCAAAGTACTAACTGTTCTTTTAAATTAGTTAGTGAAAGTAGGTATGAAGACACTTCTCAGAAAACTTTAAGCCACTGTTTGTATGCACAGAAGTATGGGCCAGAGAAACACCTAGGTGGCCATCCGATCTCAGCCCGCCAGATTTATCTCATCTGTGTTATTTCTGATACTTATCACTTGGATACCCAGCAGTCAAACCAAAAGTATAAGACACAGAGTGGTATGTTGAGGGACCAGTCACTTGGAGGACTTTAGTCCAACCTCCCATTTGAAGTGGAACTACAGTGGTACTAGATCAGCTCAGTCACGGATTTGTCAGGCTGCCCTGAAAATCTCCAAGGATGGAGGTTTTATGGCCTCTCTGGGTGACTGGGTCAGAGCTGCACTACCCTCTTAGTGAGGATTTTTTTTTTTTCCTCTTATGTCAAATATGATTTTCCCAACCTACAACTTTCTGCTGTTGCCTCTGGTTATACAACCTGCCAGAACAGAGAAAAGTTGGACTCTGACATCTTAGTACGTTCCATTCAAGTACTTGTAAGCTGCTGTTACATTCCCTTTATCCCCTTCTTAACCAGAGCCCAGTGCTCCCAACTTCTCCTTGCAGACTGTGTGCTCCAGGGGCCCTGACCATCTTGGTAGCCTTCCCTCCTGGGCCCTCTTCAGTGTCTGAATCCCCTTGGACTGAGGGACCCGAAACTAGAGACAGGAATCCTGGCACAGCCTCGTTAGGGATAATTAAAGGGCGTTAACAGCTTCCCCTCAATCTCCTGGTCACACTTTTCCCAACATAGCCTAGCGTGGGTTTTCCCTTTATGATGAGAGCGTGCTGTTGGCTCAAATTCAACCTGGCATTTGCTGTAACTCCCAGGCCCTTTTCAGACGGGCTGCCGCTCACCCAGCCCGTACTAGTGCATGACGTTATTCTGCCCCAACTTCTGAAGTCTACACCTTTTCTTCCTCAACTTCATGAAGTTTCTGTTGATGCAGTACCCAGGATTTTCAAGGTGGCTGTGCCCCATTTGTTGGGTCAGCCGATTCCCCTAATTTAATGTTAATTTTCTGAGGGCTCACTACATCACGATGATGCAGGCACATTCTGAAAGCTTAGCTGCATGATATGCTTTGATGATGCCATTCAGTCATACAGTCGTAAAGTTGCCACCTCACGTCAGGAAGGTTCATTGAAAACTGATGTTTGCTTTCTTGCCTGGTGCTACTGTAACTTGGGTGGGAGAAATAGTGTTTAAGTGCTCTCCATTTCTTAAGAGGACACATATTTCATTTCCCTGAAAAGCTACGGCTTCTTCCTGAAGGCCAGCTGCATGAAACAGTGACATTTGTCCACTAAAATGCCATTCAAGGCTTTTCTCCTGCCCACTCCCCTAACGCCACTACATCTGTTGTAAACTCTTAATTTATCTCATCATAAATTTAATGGTTATTTTTACAGGTCAATGCCAATGATGACCGAGGGGTGGTGCAAGGAAACTGGAGTGGAAATTATGAAGGTGGGAAAAGCCCAAGCAGCTGGACTGGAAGTGGTGAAATCCTGCAAAACTGGAAGAAGTCAGGATTCAGACCTGTTAGATATGGACAATGTTGGGTTTTTGCAGCAGTGTTGACTACAGGTATGTTTTATGCCGTGCTTATAACTGAGACTGCACAGATTCTGTTAAAAGAAGCACTAACAATAGTTCCAACATGAAAGTCTTTCAGGACATTAATATGTTATATGAAATTTCATATTCCAGAAATACTGCGTTCTGACTATGGTTTTCCATTCGCTCTTTAGTGCTTAGATGCCTGGGGATTCCCACTCGTACAATTACAAACTTCAGCTCTGCCCACGATGCGGATAGAAATCTGCGTGTGGATGAGTTTTACGATGCTTCTGGAAATCATTTGGACAGGGCAGCTGACAGCATATGGTAAGGCTCTACGATATTAATTAGTAGGACCTATCAATGCCTATAGTGTCTTCAGGTGCAGACTATAGATTCTAATGACAAATGCTTTGTTACCTTCTTAAAAATTGCCTTAAAAACAGCTACACACACACACACAGGATCAATAAAAAAACACTACAAAATAATACTACAAACTTGGTGTTTTCACTTTCTCAGTTAAACAGAGAATTATGACATGAGTTACAACAGCAAATTGAAGCCAGGGCAGGAAAGGTTACAGTTACGATGCCACAGATGACTGAAAATTTGTGATATTACACTGGAAATATCAAACAGTGGGACTTGACTTAGTTTGGAACTGTTCTTCAAAAACAGTTCACCTTAAACTGTAAGAGCTCAACAGAACCAGCTTCCCTGTCTTTTTTTTTTTCTCCAGTGACATCATTTGCAGTGAAAATAATTTAATTATTGCCACTATTAAGCATCAAATACAATTCAAACAAGCTTGCATTCAGTAAAGAACAGGTGCAGTCCCTCACTTTTTGCCTTCTTTACTGCCCTGCTTGTTCTGGACCCATTCTAGATATAAACAATAACTACAACCATAACATTATGCTATTGGGAAAACAGCTAAAACTAAGGATGTGCATGTGCTCAGAACTTCTGGAGAAAACCAGGCTCAAGACATTTTTGTATAATTTTACAAATTTGCTTTCTGCCTCTGAACATTTATGTCTGTTCCACAATGCAATCTTCAGCTCCTTAATATAGTCAGGATCAGAGTGGAAGTGGTCAGGCTCTGGTAAGAACCAGATAATTAAGGCATTTAATACCTTTAACTAGGATGGCTGATTAATGGATGTAAACAGGAATTTAGAAACACATACTAGTATCTTACTTTGTTCATTCTTGCACGTAGGAATTTCCATGTCTGGAATGAAAGCTGGTTTACCCGCAGTGACTTGGGCCCCTCATACAGTGGTTGGCAAATTCTGGATGCAACTCCCCAAGAAGAAAGTGAAGGTACACAGATTTTATTTCAGGAATAAGGATGAAAAACGATAAAGTCAGTCACTTTCAGAAAGATGGAAAAAAAAAAAAAGTAAAACTATTGTAAAAGCGATTTCTCATCCTGCTCAGAAATAGTGTGGCAGAAGAGAATACTTTATCTATCGCATTAGAAAAGCCTCAGATCAGCTGTGGATGCCAAGAAACAAACTAGACTTCTAGGAGCAGTCTTTCGCAGCAATTCCTGTATTCCAATGTATTGGAAATTAAGGGATACTATAAGATAAATCAAGTGTACCTTCAGAATAAACAGAAGATACATTGATGATTGGCCTGGTGTGAGGGCCTGTGTAGATGAAAGAGTTAGAATGGGACAACAGCACTGGGCAACTCAGGAGTCATTGATAAAGATCTGTCTAGTAACCTGCTTACCGTTACCGTTGGTTAAGTCTAAATCATGTTTTCTTGTTGCCATAGGAATTTATCAGTGTGGTCCTGCCTCACGGAAGGCCATCAAAGAAGGAGACGTAGAGCTGGACTACGACTGCCCATTTGTATTTGCAGAAGTGAATGCAGACTGTATGTACTGGAATTATGACACTTCAACAGGAAAGAAAACGTTAATATTCTCTCAGTCTACCATAATTGGCCAAGCCATCAGCACAAAGGCAGTTGGTAGAGATGATCGCGTAGATGTCACCAATGATTATAAATATGAAGAAGGTAAATAAAAACACTGGTTCTTCCGGTTACATAGCTGCTTCATTCCCAAACGTATATAAACTTTAGGATAGGAGTCTCTTAGTGGGCTATTTTTGGCACCTATAAGGTAGGGGCAAAGTTTATACTCAGTTTATGCAGTTCTAATAGAAAATGGAAGAGAAGGTAATGAATTAAAAATATTGCCTTGCTCTTTCTGATATCAAGCTGCTTTGTAGAACCTAAGTAAGTCCAAATACCTCTGCATACAGCATTCGCTGTTCTGCCTGCCTATTGCTAATGCGTACTGATCACCTCTGTTCTGTGAGAATTGGCCTACAGCCCGGTTATTTGACAGCCGTATGAAAGGCCTTTACAGAAACCTAAGCTAAATCAGCACTTAGGGCCAAGAAAAGCAACTCTTTCAAAGGGTCAAACAGCATCTAAACTTGTCCGACTTTTGGGTTTGATAGTGCAGAAAAAAAAGTTACAATCATGAACTGAATTTGCAAGTCCAAAGAATGGACATTGCTATTGGAAGCATATATCAGAAGGGTGAAAAGCAGGATAAAGTAGAGCCCAAAAACTAGCTTTTGTTGTGTACTGGCTCTGTCTGGAATGGAGTTAACTTTCTTCATAGCTGCCCCACTAAAAGCCTTTATAACACGCCAGTGTTTTGGCTGTTGCTGAACAGCCCTTGCAGAGAGTCAAGGCTTTCCCTCTCCATCCCTGCCACGGCAAGAAGGCTGCGGGTGGGCGAGAGGCTGGGAGGGGACCTAGCCAGGACACCTGACCCAAACTGACCAAAGGGATATTCCACGCCACTGGGCTTCATGCTCAGCAATAAAAGCTCAGCAAAAGGCGGAGGAAAGGGGTGGGGGAGCGTTTGTGGTTATGGCATTTGTATTCCCAAGCAACTATTCCGCGTGTTGAGGCCCTGCTTTCCAGGAGGTGGTTGGACATCTGCATGGCGATGCCGAGTACTGAATGTCCTCTTCTTTTTGCTCTGCTCGCGTACAGTTTCTGCTTTCCCTGTTAAACTGTCATTATCTGAATCCACTAGTCTTTGCCTGCCTTCTGTTTTCTCCCCCTCCTGCGGGAATGGGGAGGGAGCGAGAGGCTGGGTGGGTGTTTGGCTGCTGGCCAGAGTCAACCCACCACACCGTGCTGCCAGCCTTCCCTTAGATAAGGGAGCTTTTCTGTATTAGTAATTGAGAATTTACATTTCTAAATCTTACAACCATAAAAAGGGCTAGAAATGGGAAGAGTGAGAAACTTTGGACTTAAGATTTTACATTACAAAAAAATGCTACTAGAGGGGCAGTGACATTACTGATGAGGTGTGGCTGTGGAAAACAGAGGCTCTGTTCATCTCTAAGTGCAGACACTGTGTTCTACTGTCTTGTCTCTAGCAGTCATAAAATAAGACATGCATGTTAACTGTTGAGGATAATTTTCATGGTTCTCTCTGACAGGATCTAAAAAAGAAAGAGATATTTTTAAAAAAGCCCGTAAGAAGCTGGGACTTGAGGATAAGTTTGATCCCACAGCACCGACACTGCAGGAAATTGAGCAGAAGCCTGACATCTCAGGGAAGTTCAAGGTGGCTGGGCCTTTACAGGTCGGCAAAGATCTCAATCTAATTCTGGTCCTTGCAAACTTACAGTCTGATGCTAAGACTGTTCATATAAATATGACTGCTTGGAGCACCGTGTACACTAGAAGACCAGTTCATGGGATCTGGAAGGACTCCATATCTGTCACTCTGTCTCCTAAAGAAGGTAATTTTTCAAATAACTTTTAATCATAATTGTATAATTGTTTTATGAGTAAAAGGGCATTAGAAGCTGGTGAACTTGGGGGAAAAAAGCTGTAACAAACTGCAATCTTAAATTTCTATGCAGAAAAGGCTAAAGAAATTTACATTGCACTTATAACCATATTAAAAAGGCATGTTTCACACCATTTCCTTAAGTACTATTCACATTTTGGAAAATTTATCTCAGGAGTGAAAAGAAGACGGTGAGTAAACATGAAGTTTCACTCAGCAAAATTTGCATTACAAAGTGATGAGGACAACAAAAAAAGTGTAGAAATCAACTCCAACTAAAAGTGTTCTGGTCAATTATAAGGGGCTTTATTGAAAGGTAATAGGACATGGCTAAGAGCAGAAAACAAGAAACCTCATCCAGTAGAACAGAATTAAATTGTGAACAATAGAAATCACTGAAATATCCCACTAAGCTCCACAGAAAAAAAAGTTTATATTAAAGAGTTGTTGAGGAGTAAAGGACCCAAGATTTTTTTAAATTCTTTTCAGATGGAGTTTGATAACCTTATGGAAGAAATTCTCTACCTAAATATGAGTATTGTTGGAAAGATGAAATTAGGTTACCGTTAGGAGCTTGGGATAATAGATGTATATCAGCACCTCTAAAGTGAACTGAAAGATCATTGATTCACAACCGATACTATATTATATTAATCTTGAGCTTCAAGTCACTACTGAGAAGCAGAAATAAAGTTTAATTTCTTTAATATGTAATTTGACTTCTGGAGTTGGGATCTACCAGCTTTCCTAAAGCATTAGGAATTGGCCTCTCGGCGAAGACAGGGGTTACATGCCTAATGGCATCACCGTCCCACAGGCACCTTGTGGTGTCTCGTTCTCACACAGGCTGCGTGAAACCAGTGGCTGAATTTACAGTCAGCAGGGAGGTTTTTCCCCAGATCTGATGGCAGGGACCATTTGAAGAGATTTTTCCCCTCTTCTGGAGGTATGCTCCGTTTGCTAGGATTTGTAGTTAACAAACTCTCGCTACTGGAGGAATCTAGGAAATTCACATTGCCCTCATTTGCTTGCTTGCTTTTGCAAGACTGCACTGGTGACTTGTCATCTTTCCCTGTGTTTTTCATCTGCTGTGTACTGTTGGAGAGCACTTTGTGGCTTACAGTGTTTGCATGTAGCATAGCTACTCTACAGTTTTCTGAATTTGATGTTTATTGTACAAGTGGCCAAAAACGTGGAATTGCCTGGATTCAGAGACCGAGGAGATCCCTTTCCATCCAGTATTCCCTGATTTGAATTACAGCATGGAAACTACTGTAAAAACACATGATAATGAGAAGCAGATAGGGCTAGGAACAATAAAAGAAACGTAAAGACGTCATTCAAATCATCTCAGTATATCATGAGCAAACAGGCTGATGAGGCCTATCAGGTCCCATAGCAGGTGGAGCGGCACTAGTAAACTCCTTAAACTCCAGCTGCCTTATCTTTCAGAGCATCTGGGAAGAAAACAAGCCAGGCAATATAGTAGTAGGGAACGGAGGATGGATTGAAGAAATCATTCTCTCACTATAGTAAACTGATAGATTTGCATGAACTGAGTTTGGCAGTGATGGCTGAAGGCCTTCCTATGCCCAGACACAGCAAAAAAGGAAAATACTAATATTAGGTATGACACTCCATAGCCTTATAAAGCATGTGTCAATTCCTTTTTTTTTTTTCCTTTCCAGAGAAACAATTTCCCATTAAAATACCGTATACTGAATATCAACAGCAGTTAACTACAGACAACACAATCCAGGTAACAGCTTTATGTCACGTAGAAGGTGGGATTCAAGTGCTAGTGCAAAGAGACATCACCCTGGACAATCCTACCATCGACATACAGGTAAATTGCTGTCCCTTTACTCGAACTGCAGTGGCAGAGAAAAGAGAAAATGAGCTATTATAAGTACTTTCGTCCCTGAAAGAGATGTTCTGCTCACATTCTGCCATGGTCCATCATAGCATCTCTTAATATTGCCTCTTCTGATGGCTGAGAAGGCTTGGATAGGAAAGAATACTGAGAACCTGACCTTTCAAGCATTTTCTTTGCACAGGTACTTGGCGAAGCAAAAGTAAATAGAGAGGTGGATGTGGAAGTGATATTTACCAATCCAATTGATACGGAAGTGACGGACTGCGTGCTGCAGGTAGAGGGCAGTGACCTGCTCAGAGGAATCCTTGAGATAGAGTAAGTACAAGAAATGCCTCCTTCCTGCTGTTAGAGATACATGAGCAAGAACCTCCATATGGATGACTTGGAACTGAACAGTGGGATGAGAAAGCATTTTCTTCTTGCTGTAACTTGGGCGGCCAGTCAATGTAACATCTTGTAATGAAGCACACAGCTTTGAACCAGCTCTTCATCTAACCTAGGCTTTGGCGCCATAGTTTGGGATGGCAAATAATTGCTGTCATAATTGGGCAGAACTTGTTTCCCTGCCTATCTAGCAGGACTCCGCAGTTCCAGCAAAAAATACATGCTTACCCATGCAGTAAGTGTTGCTGAGGGTGCCTGTGCTGCTGTAGGCCAGACGGGCTGAACCTTCTTGTACTGATCATAGGGCCAACAAAAGGATACGTGACTGTTTCTGCCCATACTATACCCAAATTATAGCATATGTTAACCAGGATTTTTTTTTTTTTTGCACTTTCTTAAAAGGACTGCAGGTGCCAACCTTTCTAAGTGATTTGCATTTACATCAAACAGACAGACACACATGTAAAAAGCAGCTGTACCAGCGTCCCAGCTTTGGGAACAAAAACGAACACAGATCATTTAGACGCAGGTTGTAATCTCAAAGGGTGGTACCTCTGAAAAGTACAACCCCAAGTATGCTCCGTGCGTAGCTATTCCAGACACAGTAACTCACTACTAAGGAGGATAGCTTTTAAAGAGCAGACTACACCGTGACCAGCAGCCACTCCCTTGAAGACAGCTGAAATCCATGAGGCAGGCAGGAAGAGAATAGCAAGAATGGTGAATATTACAATACAAGTTTGGTTTGGGTTCAGTTTTTAAATTAAAAAAAAAAAAAGTTTTACAAAACAAGACCTATAGGTACGCTGATTTTCAAGCTCTGCTTTCAGAACTCTACAAAATAATTATCTTAGGAGATTAATAAACAGAGTCAAGAAACTACTAGGTAGTGAATGAAGAGACTGGAAGGAGGTTCCTTTTACTATAGATCCCAGGTTCCTATTTTATGCTTTGATGATTTTGTATCTTGACTTGCTCTTTTTCCTTCAGTATTTCACAACTGAAACAGAAAGGTTAAGTGTTCAGACTGTCCCCTACTTTGTACATACGCAAAATATCACGCAAATGTGGATGTATGCTAGCAAATGCAGTTATTTCTAAAAAATACCTGGGATGGGGGAGTGTGTTCTTTTAACTGAATACACACACACAAACACACCCAGACAGCAACTTAACATTGCCATTTGCACTTGAGTAACTAGGAGCAGTCTATCCCATAATTTACAAGCTCTCCTGAGGGAATTTAGCCTGTTGTCTATCCCATACAACTATCCTCAGGCAAGACAAGACAATATGACAGGGTAAGGCTGTTTGGGAAAACCATAAACACGAGTTTCGAAGAATTACAAAATATACTGGTATAAAACATTTTAACTTCCGTTCAGAATTTCCTGCTGTGTAAACGCTGAGGTTTTCTTGGTGCTATGATCTGTTCTAATTCGGGAGTTTGTATTAATATTCTTTGCAGTCTCAGATTATTCTTTTTTAATAATTCAGTGATGATGTGCTTTACACCCCCTGTTCTGCATGAAGTTTTAGCTCATATGCTACTAGGGTGTCCCCCTTTGTGTGCTTATCTGGGGCACTGTGTAATGTATTTGTGAGAGACCTTAACGCATGGGTTTGAGTATTTAAATACCTACCAGATAGCCAAGTCCAGCATGGTCTTTTCATGGCCATCCTACACTGAGCTGATAGGAGTTCTGACTTAAGATGGGAGACGGTCAGTGAAGAACTTCAAGCATGATGCATAAGCCTGTTTTCAGCTTATATTTTTCCCTTTGTTTCCTATTTTTAGCGTGCCACCACTGAAAGCCGGTGAGAATTCCAGTACGAAGTTTCAACTCGTCCCTTTTGATGTGGGTCCCAAACATCTACTTGTTAATTTCTCCTGTGATAAATTTGCAAACGTCAAGACCTTTAAGATGGTAAATGTGACTGAATAACATGAAGATATACAATGAATGGTCTGTGTGTGTGTATAAATTGAACAAAAATGTCGTAAGAAATCTTCTATAAGAAAACAATGAGAAAATTACCAAAACAAAATCCTCACTTCCTTTGATAAGGGGTTACCAAAATCATATCATTAACATTTTGCATTGTAATTTTAAATAAACTGAGGAATAGTTGATTCTTCATTTACTGTTGTGAGTGTCCTTGTTATTGCAAAGAACATCTTACCTTTTTTTCAGAGACTGTTAGTTTGACTTTCGTCTGCTTGTCTTTGGAAATCATTCTTTCTGGCTCCAGATGTCTTTACATAAACATTCACAAACTCATTTTTACACATTCAAAGCCTTATACAGTGGACCTTCAAAGCAGCATTTCTCCTTACTGCAACCATGACACTAGAAAGCAGCCAGGATGAATCGCGCGATTCAGGTCATTCAGCTTTGTCTTTTTTGCTGCAAAGTCTATCCTGATATTTCCTTTTTTGGTAAATCACAGTGACCAAGTGAGGCATAGGAAATTCCAAAAGGAATTTGGGTAGTGTCCCATTTGAGAGGCATTTAACAAACACATTGAGATAATTGCCCAGCTCAACATACATGATATTTTTGCATGCTGATATTTTACACTGGCTGAAAGTCTTCTTTGGGAATCAAAGGGAGGGTAATCTTAAATCTAAGGGTATTTTTAACTTGAGAAGAGTTAGGAATTCTTCACTAGACATGGTGTGTCAGGAAGTCATCTTTCAGACGTCAAGTTTATAACTGGTTGGCTGGATGAGGGCAGAGCAGCAGATGTCATCTACCTTGACTTCAGCAAGGCTTTTGACACTGTCTCTCATAACATCCTCCTTAAGAAACTGAGGAAGTGTGGGCTAGACGAGGGGACGGTGAGGTGGATTGAGAGCTGGCTGTGTGACAGGACTCAAAGGGTTGTGATTAACGGAGCAGGGTCGAGTTGGAGGCCTGTAACCAGTGGTGTCCCCCAGGGGTCAATACTTGGACCAGTATTGTTTAACATATTCATCAACAACCTGGATGAGGGGGTGGAATGTATCCTCAGCAAGTTCGCTGATGATACCAAACTGGGTGGGGTGGCTGGCACCCCAGAGGGCCGTGCTGCCATCCAGCATGTCCTAGACAGGCTGGAGAGCTGGGCTGAGGGGAACCTGATGAGGTTCAACAAGGACAAGTGCAGGGTCCTGCACCTGGGGAGGAAGAATGTCAGGCACCAATATAGGTTAGGGGTGGACCTGCTGGAAAGCAGTTCTGAAGAAAAGGATCTGGGGGTCTTGGTAGACAGTAAATTATCCATGAGCAAGCAATGTGCCCTTGTCGCCAAGAAGGCCAACGGAATTCTGGGCTGCACAGGGAAGAGTGTGGCCAGCAGGTCAAGGGAGGTCATTCTCCCCCTCTACTCTGCACTGGTGAGGCCACAACTGGAATACTGTGTCCAGTTCTGGGCTCCCCAGTTCAAGAGAGACAGGGAACTACTGGAGAGAGTCCAGCGTAGGGCAACAAAGATGGTTGAGGGATTGGAGCATCTCCCTTACGAGGAAAGGCTGAGAGAGCTGGGACTCTTTAGCCTGGAGAAGAGAAGGCTGAGGGGAGACCTTATGAATGTTTACAGGTATCTAAAGGGTGGGTTTAAGGAGGATGGAGCCAGGCTCTTTTCAGTGGTTCCCAGTAACAGGACGAGGGGTAACGGGCACAAGCTGGAACATGGGAAGTTCCGATCAAATATGAGGAAAAACTTCTTTACGGTGAGGGTGGCAGAGCACTGGGACAGGCTGCCCAGGGAGGGTGTGGAGTCCCCTTCTCTGGAGACTTTCAAGACCCGCCTGGATGCAGTCCTGAGTGATGTGCTCTGGGCAATCCTGCTTTAGCAGGGGAGTTGGACTAGATGATCTCTAGAGGTCCCTTCCAACTCTGAAGATTCTGTGATTTAGTAAGCTTATTTAAACCCTTTATGGGAGGATAGGTACAGGCCAAAAGCTGGGTTCCAGCAACAAGTGAACTAGGTGTAGTCAAGTGAGTGCCTTGGTTTATGGCCAATAATTGTACACGAGTAAGTCAATCTCTGACTGAAAATGAACCGTGTCGGTGAAGTGAATGGGAAGTCAAGCTCCTGCCCTATTGCACTTTGGACTGCTAGGCCAGGAAAGCAGTAACATCTTCATGAGTGCCTGGAGCCACCTCTGTGCCCCCCCTTCCACCACACAGCCCAGGTACCTGGGACTTGCCATAGGGACTCCTCACTCTCACATGAGCAGCCCAAGCTCGGACTGGCTATAAACCCATTTCGTGCTTGTAGCCTGCAAAATTGCCTTAGGAGGGCACTTGTGGCCACCTGGTTTTCCACTGCCACACACGCGACGTCAGTACAAGACCGTCCTGGCGTCCTGGACATATAATGAGAGGAGCTACAGCGAGGATGTACGTGTCGCCCACAGTGGTACCCTGTCTTTTCCTCCTGATGTGTCTCAAGGCTCGCCAGAAACAAGAGCTCTCATCATGTAGAGCAAACAATAGAAGTTCAAGCTCAACATAGCCTTGGATTTAGAATGTGAATATAGACTTAATGACTTCTTTTTACACCTCATGTATGCGTGAAAACAACCAGAGTATGCTAAAGTCAAGTGAATTGCAGTAGCTGAAATGAGAGGAGCTTGCAAACTAGACCTCTAGGGGAATTAAAAAGGCAACACCCTTTCCCTGCAACACGTCTCACACACATGGAGTTAATGTGTCTGTGTTTAATAAATGCGTGCCTACTTGGCTACAGACTCACAGAAGGGATTCTGCAAGGTTTTCTGTGGAAGTTGTACTGATCTCCTCTTTCTAGTAAAGAGTAGCAACAATACAAGCATAAGGGGTAATATGGTTACTCTGAGGATACAATAGCACAATACAAACAGACAAAATTATTAAGGAGACAAATGAAATAAAAAAAGAATATGTTTTTCTCTGAAAGTTAGCAAACTGCACTGCAATTTCAAGGCTCCGAAACAAGGGAAAAGGAGGAACCAAATATTTTGAACCCTTTTGGCTGATGGGTGGGGGGAATTGAGCTAGGAAAAACACCTGTGACAACGTTAAGTCCTTAGTCACTTAGGAACCATGACCGCTGCATTCCAAAGGGATTACAAAAGCAGCTGCTGATGCTTTGCTGTGGCGAAGGTGCGACTGGCAGGTGCCAGCTGGGATGTAGGCCAGCCTGAGAGAGGTTCTGGTGGCTTGGAGAACACCACTGTGGGTGTGACATCCAGAGGTAAAGGAGGTGGTTGCAGCCGAGACAGAAAAAGTGCTCTGAGATTTAATTACTTATGTGAGTAGCAAGGAAGAAGAAAGGAAATAGTCATACTCCAGAGGGAGCAATGTGTAACATCTGAAGCAATCACTTTAAGTACCGAACACCTGAACTTAAGAACTGGTCTATGCGGTTTGTCACTAGGGCTGTGTGTGAAGACCAGGTAGCATCAGAGGCTTGCGGCTCTTATGGTTTCCAAGGAATATGAATTAAGGAAAAGAGAAAAAGGCCAAGTAAAGTAGCTCTGAACAGCAATCAAATCCATTTGAGGAGATTCCTGGAACAAGTTTTGACAGCCTGAACATCCTGGAAGCTTCCAAGAGGAGGAAGGACCTCTGAATTATAACGTAAGTGGAGATATGCCATTCCAGATATACTGCTGCCAAGTGGGAAAAGTTTTAGTGTTTTTCTTTCAGGTCAGGGCTAGCATGAATGTCATATAAGTACTCTTTTAGTCTTTGTGGTATCAAAGTTTCTCAAAAAAAGTGCAAAAAGCCAATGTTTTTGGTAAAAATCGACCTTAGAAACAGGTATTAGAGTTTAACTTCTGCTTCTTTTTCAGTTGGCTTTTTTTTTTTTCCTTTGTAATATAAAATTTGGACTAATTTAAGTCTTTACTGGGCGCTAAAACAAGAGCTGTGGAATCTTAAACAGATAAATATTCCTCCCAACAGCAATGTCACTTTATTATCTGTACACTTGTAAGCAAGGGTACAAAAATAAATAGAAGTATATTCACAGTTGTGAAGGTTTAGAGTTTGCACTGATAAAAACTACTCATGGTTAATAGTTTGGGAGGGGGGTGAAATAAAACTTTTGCTGAAATAGTAGTGTATGGAGCTGGCTACCATAACAGGTAAACAGACATTTGTTTCTGGTGGGAGTTTATAACTTCACAGAAGTCGGGGGCATTGGAGATAATTTGAGACCCAAAAAACCCCCCTGTCAAACCAACTCGCAGCTTACCAGAAGTGACATTAACCAACCTGGAAGTTAAGTAATCAGGAAATGCTCCTTTTCCCTTCATATAGCTTTTACATCCCACCACACTCCCTATTTCCTCATCCTTAAAGATAACTTATTCACGGCACACCTATTATCCTTTGTAGGAAGTTCTTCTTGTCTTGGGATTCAAGAGAACGCATTTCCTCTGAGTAAATAATTTTGGTATCTCCTCCCATAATTACACCCACGTTGAGTAGGAACATTGGCATTAGACATGCATATATTACAGGAACTAGTTAATTCGTTTGACAAGTCTGCAGGTATTAATAACAACTAAGTACCTCTCCCTTCTCTCAAATTTCAGCTGACAGCACGAAAAGATTGCTGGGTTTTTTCTTTTTATGATTAATGGGACTTGGACATCCTTGAAGAACAAAGTAGAAGGCGTATGCAATTCTCATAAGCTGAGGGAATGGCAGGTGAGTTCTGCGTGTCATTTGCTTCCCTTGAGCAGGGAAACCCTAACTTTATTCAGGACTGTTTCCTTCAGATCCGTGCCCTGTAGGTATCTGCTCAGATTTCTTATCTGAATGAAATTTTATATTGTAATTTGTTCTTGCACTTCATTTTCAAAGTTTTATTGTTGTTATTATTAAGACCTGTTTGAGAATAACTTTTGAACTAAGCCGAGGATATTCTAGGGGGAATAAAAAGAAAAGAAATTCCCATTACTTCAAAAGGCACCATGCAACCCCTTCCATCTAACCCCTTTATTTTTAAAATGATATTTCAGAGATGCGTTATGCTTTGTATTATCAAAATTAGTGTAATCCATCCTGTGAGCATGGAGCCTATAGATGGGGATTTGAGGAGGCATTAAACCCTACCAAAGGAAAACAGTAATGACAATATCTCTGCTTTTTAAAGTTTTGCATGAAGATTATTATTGAACTGGGCAATTGCAAAAGCAGGGTTCTCTCGTGTTCAGTGATGAAACAAACATTTTCAAATCAGTTTTTAAAATGTTGCTTTGCAAGGAAAGCAGCAGCCTACTGCAGTTCACTGTTGTCCCAGACAGTCATACTAAAGAGTCTGTCTTTCAGCCCGTCAATGCTTACTCACGTTACTTCTTTGTGCTCTTAGATGACAAATAAAAAGAAATATTCTTCCTTGAATTTAATTATGACACTTTTTTTTGCATAAGTTAGATTTTACTTTTACTTCTTCTTCAAAGATTATATGTAAATTGTAGTTTAATATGCAGCTATATTGTTTCAGATCTGCCTTAGCAGGTCATTGCTATGCTATATGGTATGAGATAGACTTGGAAGCTTGTTTGAAGATCCCTACTATAATAGTGCCTGCTGCCATAGGCCTTAATCCATCCTTTCCCTCCCACTCTTTTTTGTTGCTATTGTTTTCTTTTGAATTCCCTTTAAAATGGTGGCGGTCATGTCCCCCCGTCCTATCTCTCCCTACCCCCAACCTCATGGCATTTATGATACTAGCATTATTGCAAGAATCTTCACTAAGATCCTTGCCCTCAGCATTTGCCAAAAGGTGCAACACAACGCTGCGGGTGCGCACTGTGGAGTTGCAGGGGGCAGGTATAAACACAGAGGACGGTGCCTCTCGGAGCTCCTGAAGACAGGATAACTGCTCAAGCGCGAGCCTGGCAATAAAAGATGAATTGTAGAAGGGAAACCAATCTCACAAGGAGGATCATATACATACTCACTTGCCAAAAAGTCAAGTTTAGCATTTAAGGCGCCAAAAGCCACTTTATGAGTTTTAAACCACAGACCATAATAACAGTATGCGTGCAGGAGGACACTCAATATCAGAGAACTCCAAGCACACTGTAAGTCATCAGAATTCCTCCAGGACATGAAGGTAGTGCCTACTAGAGCAGGAATCCCAGTGGTCCAGTTCTCACTTTGTACAGAACTGAATTAAGTCAGACTGATTTCTTTGTCAAAAGCTCCAATTTATGTCCCGAAATACCTCTTGATCATTCATATAAGACAGATGATCTCTCACTATGTATCTTTGCCTACTCTAGGCTAAATGGCATCAGGATGTAGGCAGGAAAGGCAAGATAGCCGTTTCTGAGATCCTAAAAATATACATGTTGAAAATGTGGAGGGGCTACAGGCCACTTTATTTGGTGCTAACCATGAAATGACACTGACTTGCCCCTGTAAATTTTTGTAAGTCCAGTGATAAAATAGCATCCAGCACTGCATAGGAAGTATTTAAATCCTCAGCGTATGACAGCCCTGTAACAAATCTCAGGAAAAAATTTCTATTATTGACCCCTAGACTTAATCAACTCAATGGCGTCTCTGATTTTTAAGTTGTCATTCCTCCAGTAAAAGGTATTTGCTTTTAGCAACCTCATCATGCCATTTACCAGCAAATGACTTCCTTCCATGCTGCTGCTTCATGTCTTTCCTCCTATTTTACAGATCTGACACCAACACATATCAGCTGGCAGCCATCACTAAACGCAAGCGCTCACCATACTGACAAATATGCCAACACCGAGTTGACTGTGAGGCGAGGACAAGGCTTCACTATTTCCCTCTACTTCAACAGAGCAAGGCAGACCGGGGAGAGCCTAGCATTTGTCACTGAAATAGGTAACGCTCCCTTAGCTTAATCCGTGTTCTCATAGAACCATAATCTTTACCCCTGGTACAAGGCCAGGCTTGATGAGGCTCTGAGCAACCTGATCTAGTTGAAGATGTCCCTGCTTACTGCAGGGGGGTTGGACGAGATGACTTCTAAAGGTCCCTTCCAACCCAACGCATTCTATGATTCTCCCCTTATTCTATTTAGAGATGCAATTTTTCTTCGTGTATTTTAATGCTTCCCCCCGCAACGTGCTCATTTCAAGTGTGAAGTTAATACTGAACCCACACGCTGGAATGGAAACCTATCGATACCCCTTCTTTCTGGCAGGACCATCCCCCTCAGAATCTCATCGTACAAAGGCTGTATTTAAGCTCTCTGAGGCGGGGGCAAGCGGCTGGAGTGCGGTCCAGGGACCCAGCGAGTCCGGCTACACCAACTTCACAATCTCCAGCCCAGCCAATGCTGTCATCGGACGATACAATCTCACCCTCCTGGTAACCTCAGGGAACAAGATCTTCTCCAGATTCCTGGGGCAGTTTGTGTTACTCTTCAACCCTTGGTGCTCAGGTAGGTACCGACACCTTTGCTCTTGAATGCAACTGACCTGTTTGTTTTCATGTCTGCACAGGGAGCTTGCTCCCTCAAGCTGTGTCTTTGGGTCACCAGTGGCAGCAATCTCAGCTGTCTGTTCAGAGACCTGGTTTTACTATGTTAAAAAGCTGCTGCCGCATCTCTCGCTCCCCCCTTTATCCTAATGAAATGTGCTATACAGGGTGATATCAGACGCTTTCTTCAGGACTGAGCAGACCACTTTTTTCTGTAAACGAGGGCTGACAGACTTTCATAAGTGCACGCACTTCTCAGAACTTGAAGCAAACATCCTTGACTTGCACCTAAATCCAAGCAAGACTGCTCTTGTTGATGTTAATTGCAAAGACAACAGCTCAACTAACTTCATAGAAAACTGATAGAGGGCTAACGTGAAGCAGACTGGCATTTCCCACATCTTTCATCACAGGTTGAAAAGGGACATCTCTTGCTGCTCTATTTTTTTATTTCTGCAGCCTCAGCATGTTGCAGAAGAAATGCAGTTTCCTAAACTCAGATTTTGCAAATACGCGATAGTCTAGAAACCTAGATTAGATTTAAACTATACCACTCTAGAATTAAGGGAGCTCTTAGCCAGCCGAGTGAGTAAACAAGCTTATGAAAGAAGAGAAAAGTGACCACAATCATCCACTATTTTCTTCTGTGACCATATGTTAGTCAAGGGCCACTAACAAATATGTCAAGAGCCAAGATGAAAAGAGCTGCTAATTAGCTCAGGATGTCTTGGAAGACAGAAATAATTATAGAAGTACGTTCAGGAAACTCAGACTGTCTCTACATAGGCAGTCCTGAGGGGAAAAACCTTCCCAGAACCTCCTGAAAGATCACTTGTGGTGTAACTTCTAATTGATGGAAACCACACTGCAGGGACTGAAACATTTGACAGCTCCTGAACTGGAACACCAGAGTAGCAGTGGTACTCAGGAGACCAGACAAATCTTTCTCAGATGAAAGCTGAGAAAAATTAAGTTGCACCACTCCAGTTTAAAACTAATGCTTTTGCAGAAGAGCTCTCCAGATTTATCAGATGATGCAACGACCACTGGCAAAAGGGAGCGTCCTTAAAGTTGGATGCTGCTGAATAAGCTTCTGCAGAGTGGAATAGCTCCCTGACCCTGACAAAGAGGAACAGACTCAGTTTGAGGGTACATTACCACTATAGTAAGCGTCATAGCAGAAGGGAAATAGAAAAACTATTTTCTCAAAGGATAAATGGCAGAACTGGTCTTTAAATACGGTTCCACATGGGACCTTATTCATTAAGCTAGAAAAGACAGAAATTAATTCATAAACTGTAGCATCAGTAAAGAACTACTTACAAGGAAACAGGACGAGAGGTGAAAAGAAAAGTATTGGGTTGTATCCTTAAGTGTCACCTGAAAAAACACTCCCATCAAATGGTTCATTACTGACTTTATCTGCTGACATTAAGCAGCATTGCCCATACACAGATGGGCTGGGACACCACATAGACATAACTGGCTGGCCTCAGAGACTGGAGTAGTTGAGAAGGGATAAGATATAATAATACAAAATAAAAGACCATATGTTTTCAGAGAAATAACAATAATTTCAATGGCAGACTTACCAGCTGGAAATCATGAAGAATATGAAAGTACTTGTTAACCAAACAATGAGAAGCAAAGTGAAATGGCCCTGAAAAAGGCAAGTGCAATCTTAAACTATATAAGAAGAAACAGTCACTTCGACTTAAATATTAATGCCATTGTACGAGGTGACAAGATCTCATTTGGAATTTTCTTTTAGTTAATCTTTCCTGACCAGGAATTGTGATAATGAACATGCTCAGTGAAGGGTTACTAGGATAACCGAATGCATAAAAAAGCCTTTTGGACAAGAGAAAGTTTCTAGTTTAGCAGGCCTCAAGAGAGCAATTACTTTCAGAGGTCATATATCTGAAATAAATACAGAACTTGGGCACAGAAAATACTGATCTTACCATAATGGTAACAAACCAATAAGCTTATTAATTCACTAATGTATTTGTTTCAAACCTGTCAGTGAAACAAAAGTGGCATTTTGACATTAATTAAGTCTCTTAAGGACATTTAAAGAGAAATCCAAGATACTTGCAAGCCAGCCTCTGATAATGATGCATTACATCCCAATGCTATTGAAGAAATGTACAGTTAACTACTAGAAGAAAGAGTGCTAACCATGAATTAAATGAACGATCATACACTGCTTATCTCTAGCTCACAAGTGAAAACATCAATTGTAAAGCTTTAGGGGATAAAAGGATATATATGTTTGAGAACTTTGTAGAATGTATCTCTTTCCCTAGGTGTCTGATACTTGCCACTTGTTTCAGTGGCAAAGATTACATAAAGAAATTACTAGAAGCATATGTATGTTAGAAAGCGCACTTACATACTGATTAAAAACTATCAATAGAAATTTACATCCTGATTGGTTCTCATTATGCCAGGATAAACTTTAACTGCAGAATGAGAGGACAGAATAGATAACAACTTTGCATTTTTGTATTAAAAGCTGCTAATTTAATAAAGGATTAGGTCTATAGTGGTCTGGCTTTCTATAACTGTCAAAAAAGAGGACTATTGTGGCTGTGTTTTTTTCCTCCTTGTCTGCTGAGAGTAATAGAAGAAGGGGTTCTTACTATTTAGTAATACTTGAAAGGAAGAGATTTGTTGTGGTGTGTTGTGGGGTGCGTTTTCCTCCTTTTAAACTAATGTTAATTTTGTTCTGAGTTATTGCTAGGAATAGTGTTATTAAAAAAAGTCTAAGTATACTTATTCAAAGAACTGGCTCCAGCACATTTAATTGAGAGCGTATAAACCTTAGAAAAAAGATCATAGAATCATAGGGTTGGAAGGGACCTCTGGAGATCATCTAGTCCAACCCCCCTGCCAGAGCAGGGTCACCTTAGAGCAGGTTGCACAGGAACGCGTCCAGGCGGGTTTTGAATGTCTCCAGAGACGGAGACTCAACCACCTCTCTGGGCAGCTTGTTCCAGTGCTCTGCCACCCTCAAAGGAAAGAAGTTCCTCCTCATGTTGAGATGGAACTTCCTACACTCAAGTTTGTGCCCATTACCTCTTGTCCTGTCACTGGGCACCACTGAAAAGAGCCTGGCCCCATCCTCCCGACACCCAGCCTTTAAGTATTTGTAAGCATTAATAAGGTCACCCCTCAGCTGTCTCTTTTCCAGACTAAACAGACCCAATTCCCTCAGTCTTTCCTCATAAGAGAGGTGTTCCAGTCCCCTAATCATCTTAGTAGCCCTATGCTGCACCCTCCCCAGCAGTTCCCTGTCCTTCTTGAGCTGGGGAGAGAAGATGTTCTTCAAGTGATTACAGAAGGCCATTTAGATCGCTCAGAATCAAACTCATAACACTAGAAGGATCTTAGACAGTTATCTAGTCCCACACCGTGCTCTAAGGCATGTTCAGTTTAGCACTTATGTCATTCCTGACAGATCTTGAATTTCTTCTTAATGACCAGCCTTGAGGGAAGCTCCAGTACCTCCACCAGCAATTCACTCCAGTAAAACACTAACCTTTCCATTAGAATTTTGTCCTATTAACTAACCAAATCTTTTTTGCTTTGATTTCAGCACATAACTTCTCATCCTACATACAATAGACACCAAGAACAGATTCCAGCTCTCCCAGCCCCCCACCCAACCCTCTTCACCAAAACTTCTGGCATTGATTGCCACACTTGCCCCAGTCCTCACCCCTATTTTTTTTTCCTACTTCAAATAATTTAAAATTAATTCGTAAGTTATATTTTCAGGATTGCTGAGCATTCTCAGTGTTCCTCTTACTCTTTCCAACTGATCCACAACTTGATGCAGCACCTGGAGCTGCACACAATTCTCCAGGCCCATGCTGGCCCAAAAGCTTGGGAATCAACAATGACAATATTATTTGAAAAAATAGTGTGGACAGCTACAAAAATACTTATATCATGTGATACAATATTTAAATTAAAATACACAATCTTTTATTTTCAGGAAGGGAAGGATGGAAAGTTCCTATAGGAAGTTAAAGAAATTGGCTCAACAAAACAGAAAAGCTGATTTTTTTATATGTGTCTCCCGAAATCCTGAAGCTTTCAGAAAATAATTTTAAACATTATGAAATTAAACACAGCACTAAGTAGATATTACCACCTAACGAGTGATCAAAACAGTTTAAACATCTGTGGGAAGCCAATGGTTTCACAGCAGCTATTTCCTGGGCTTCAGACTAGGGAAACCAGAGTCACTAAAAACTTCAGAGTAACTGAAATCAAAGATAATGGTTGAGAGCAGGCTACCCTAATAATATTTCTGATAGCACTTTGGATCAGGCAAGTAGAGATCTTCATGTAGGAATCTTAAAACAAGGCAAACATAGAAACATAGAATCATAGAACTGCTTAGGTTGGAAGGGACCTTTCAGATCATCTAGTCCAACCATCAACCTAACTCTGACAAAAACCATCACTAAACCATATCTCTAAGCACCGTGTTTACCCACCTTTTAAGTACCTCCAGGGATGGTGATTCAACCACTCCCCCGGGCAGCCTGTTCCAATGTTTGATAACCCTTTCAGTGTAAAAATTTTTCCTAATATCCAGTCAAGACATGACTGGAAAGCAGAAAAATGCCATCAGTGCGATTCTTTTCAAATGTCTATTCTACTTCCAACTACCCTGAGAAGGCAGAATAACCCAGTGAGCTAGCCTGGACTTTTCTCAATCTTCCTCACAAAAATACAATGTACAAATAGGAGACATTTAGGTAATACACAAAAATACACAAAGGCTATGCTAAAATTAGGGAAAAAAGTTAAAGTAGTATAACATGGATTCCCCTCCCGCCCCCGGCCATATATCATAGCAGGCTTTTTCACTGAACTGCACATGTTCAGGGAGATATAAAAATGTGTTTTCCAAGTAGTAGTTTTCCCGTTGCCAAATCAAGATACTAATGTTTTTGAAAGGTTGCTAGTATTCTCAGATTTAAGTGTAAACGCACATGCAACTTGGTTTTCAGGTGATGCTGTCTACATGGCTAATGAAAATGAAAGACAAGAATATGTTCTAAATGAAAATGGAATAATCTTTGTGGGCAATGCAAAGTACATTGAAGCAAGAGGATGGTACTATGGACAGGTAAGCCCTAAGGAATTCATTTCGGCTCTTATTCTGTCTCCAATAGCATTTGGTCTTCTCATTATTTGCCTCTGATAGGTATGCCTATTTATACGAAAAGCAAACAAACCTGGCTAGGCTTATTTGGGGTTCGCTCAGTGTGAGAGAAGGTTTAGCCCAGCACTGCAGCTAGGACTGACTTCTACATGTGTTTGGGGCTCATGGTACAAGCATGGACCTCATCTGTGGCCAAAGCATCCACAGCCCAAGTGACAACATACTTGTGTGGCTCCAATGCACCCACTATTTTTGTAAACCAGGTACAATGGGCCAGAACTGACATTGACATACAATTATAGAATTATTTGGGTTGGGAGGGACCTTTAAAGGCCATCTAGTCCAACCCTCCTGCCATGAGCAGGGACATCTTCAACTAGATCAGGTTGTTCAGAGCCCCGTCCAACCCGACCTTGAATGTTTCCAGGGATATAACTCAAGAGAATCTAATAACTGCAGCCAGAATAAGCTTGGCAGTTTTAGTTTTACCGCAGTCACCTCTTCTGATGGCAAAAGGCATCCTGCCAGATTATTATTATTTTTTTAATTAGTTAGTCCTGTCTTTAGCCAATATTTGAGTGTGAGCTGCACACTACTGTCTTTGTGCCTCACTGTCCCTACCACCGTTGGGCTGGAATACCTTAGAAAGGAGGAATTGCAGTAGAATGTCCTCTAATTCTGTTTGTGAAACTATTTTCTTAAAAAAATGTCTTATTTGATCACAGTTTCAAGATCACCTTCTAAACATCTGTCTCACCATGCTTGATCTGAGCCTGTACTATCGTCAGGATGCAGCCATCGATGTATCCCGAAGAGGAGATCCTAAATACGTGGGCCGTGTAATCAGTTCTATGGTAAGAAGTGGACAACTTAATCTGAATTACACACGCTTAAGCAGAAAGCATTAGTTATACCACCGAGACTCAGCCACCTGCACCTTGAGCAACATAACTAATTAGATATGCTGCATTACGCACAACTGATTTTGTGCATTCTGTCCATTGGCGTATTTTTAGATCAATGGAAATGATAATGACAATGGAGTTCTCCTGGGAAAGTGGCAAGGAAGTTTTCATTCACATGAGAATCCCTCCAGGTGGGACGGCAGTGTGGTAATCCTCCAGAAATGGCGTCAGGACAACTACAAGCCTGTGCAGTATGGCCAGTGCTGGGTTTTCGCAGGCGTGATGTGTACAGGTAAACTTTCAGAATAGACGACTATGAAATGGGGGTGAAATGGAGGCACCTGTGACCTTGGTTTTATCAAAACTACAGAGCAATTAATTCTAGAAGAGGAACAGTGCTTGAAGACCACAAACACTGAAGAATCACAAAGTGTTTAGACTCTTCGCTTTGTTTCTCACATATTTGTAATCACTAAACTAAAGCTGTGTGGTTTTTTTTGTTTGTGTGTGTGTTTTATTTTTTTTTAATATATTTCAGTTCTGAGGTGCTTGGGGATTCCAACTCGTTTGGTTTCAAATTTTAACTCTGCCCATGATGTGGATAGAAACCTGAGTATTGATAAGTACTATGACAGCTCTGGAAAGAGTCTTAATATCGGCAAGGATTCCACATGGTAAATATATTTTTTTTTTTTTTTTGCATCTCACCAATAATTAGAGAGCGGGTTTATAAGACTTAAACCCATGAACACTAGTAGTACAAAAGGCAGTGAGGGCACAAAATTTAATACAAATACCTAAATGAATACACTAGACATCAATTTGGACAGAAAACATACTTCATGGTTTTGAGATAACAATTACTTCAAATAACCAACCCAATTTTTTGCAGTCCCTGGCCTCAAACAAGTTGCAACTTTCTTTAAAAAGTATGTTTCCAGTGACAATGTACCAGTTCCCGAGGCTGTTTTAATTATTGACACCAAACCAGTTTGTTCCTGATAACGCAGCTGCACACCTTCCATGCTCTTAACTGGTTCACTGCTGCCATAACTTTCATCAAACATCCAAAGCCTGTGTTTCTCAGGCTGTATCCTCCCCAGGTAGATGGGAGCCTCCCCAAGAGGTTTTCGAGCAGTCCCTTAACTAGACATTCCCTTTGTGGGAACTGAAAGAGAGAGAACAATCCCAACACTCTCCAGACTTGGTTACTGGACATTGTAGTCCAGTGCTGTAAACTGCAAGTGATCCATGATCATCCATCAAGCCTCAGAATTTGAGTAGCCAAAGAAACATGATATTCTTTAAATAATACCATTTTATACTTCAGTTGCCCTCCAGTTTTAAAATCTTTACTCTGCAGCCACTTCACCTTTGAGGAAGTGAACTAACGTGGCCCAAGGGTATATCATCCAGCTCGAAGTCCTGTGCACACCAGGCTTCACCAAAAGTATCATCGTTACTTAGTCTGCGTCCTTTCACTGAGTGTATGTGGTTGAAGGATATGGGAAGTCTTCCACCTCTTAACTTCCTTAGAAGTATTAGCCTCTGAACAAAATTCAGCCAACAAATCTTTTCTGGGTCCTCCTGTGACCTACGTTTTACCAATCTTTCAGTCTATCCTTTCCTTTCAGAGTTTGTGGAACTCATTACCACTGGATGCTGTTGAAAACAAAGCTATAAGGAGTTTTTAAACAGGACAAAAGAGATTCATAGAGAATAAGATGACTAATGACCATTAAACCCAGTGGTATCAATGTAACATCTAATTCAGAAAGTCCCTAATTCTCCGACTGGAAGAAATTGTACTTGTGGAGGGTCATTCTATTCACGGGCTGTTCTTATCTCTTTTCTAAACATCTGCTGCTGCACACTGCTATAGATGGAGTATTGGACTTCATGAGCATTTTAAGTTTCTATTTAAATGAAGAATTTCCCAAATTGGAGGGTTACAGAACACAATCACCAAGTGTTGCCTATATCCACAGCTTAAATCTTTCACCTATAGTTCATATTGCTCCCAAAGCAAGCTGCTGCCATCTATATTCTCTCCTTCCCTGCCCTGAGGTCTACACCTCAACAGCAGGCAGTAAATCTTCCCTGTGAAAGAGTAGTAGTGAGTTGCTATAACTAGACAGCTCCTGTCACATGTTAGACAGTCTTTAAAAAAAACAAAATTCCCTTCTCCTTTAGAGTTGGAAGTTTGTATGACTCTATATTACTATGTTTTCTAGACACTGTTCTTTGTCTCCAGGGATTACCACGTCTGGAACGAAAGCTGGTTCATTCGCCCAGACCTGGGAACACCGTACAATGGGTGGCAGGTTTTAGATGCGACTCCACAAGAACAAAGCAAAGGTAAATTCTTAGCATGACTTAACAACCCTTCTCCAAACAGAGCATGACTAACGTTTGCCTTTCCCGCCCCCCCCCCGCTGTGTTTTAGGATTATTTCAGTGTGGCCCTGCATCTGTCAGAGCCATCAAAGAAGGAGATGTAGACTTGGATTACGACACCTTATTTGTGTACACGGAGGTGAATGCCGATTGCAACAGATGGATTGTATACAAAGATGGAACTAAGAAAAGAGTGTATTGTGATACTGAAATAATTGGCAGGTTTATCAGCACCAAAGCTGTGGGCAGCAATTCCCGTGTGGATGTCACCTGTAATTACAAATATCCAGAAGGTAAAGGAATTATCACAGATAATTCTCTTTGTTATCACAATTATCCCCTACTGAATTCTCAGTGCTAGGAAGCTAGGGTGGATAACCTGTTTTGTTTGAGCATCTCTCCCCTTACTTCACAAAAATATTTCTGCCAGTATTCTCACACTATTTTCTTAATACAATGGGTATTATATTTCTGGGTTTGTGTATTTAGTAGTTTCCTTATTAAGACACAATACAAAACATACTTCAGTCCTTTACACAGGAGTACAAAGTGTAATATATACACAAAAAAGGGCTATAAAATATGTTTTACTACCCAAGGCAAACTCTCAAGCTGTCGTACCAGAAAGTCTTAAAACCAAGTCCATCATGTATCACAAACTGTGCACAGGTCTGTAGTGGGGGAAGTTACAGATTAATAAGTACTATTTTTCTGGCATATCTAGCAGATGGAGTGGGGCAACAATCAAACCACTATTCCAAAACCTTAAACTCCAGTCCTCTAACACTAGACATCCATCTCCCATGTGGAGATGCTCATCTCCATGCTCAGTCTCTCTCAGCAAATAAATTCTTCCTTGCTGTGTCTGTTCCAACTCCTCATCTGTCCTTTTGAAGACCCCATTACACCCCACTCCCAAGAGGGGTGACTCACTCCGTCTCCCTCCCTGACCATATAAATTCACTGAGTTACGCTGTCTTCTGCTGCTGCTCTGACATCCCACCATCAGCTACCCAGCTGTTCAGTTGTTATGTGGTTGCACTCCCCCTGGACTCAGTCTCCACATCGTCAGATTCAGGAAACAAAACTACTAGGAAACAGTAAAGGGACTAAGTGCCACTCATCTGTAACTAGCAAACAAAGCAGCAAAGGTTAAGAACTGCATAGCTGCATGTTTGCGGGAATATTTTTATCTTCCCTCAAAAACTTGGTATCTATGTCTTTCCATCTTTTTATTTTTTTTCTAATTTAGGGTTACAGATTTCATATAATAGTTTGCTTAATGTTTGTGGCTCAAAGTCTTACAAAAAAAGAGGAAAATGTATTTCACTTTTTAAAAAAAAAAAGTTTGCCATTCAGAATCAGTGGCCACATTTCAATACTTCACTCCTCAAGGTTTTAGTGCAACCGTATCCAACACAGAGGCTGGTTATCATCACATCAGTGAAGTAACGCTTATCATACTTCTGCATGTTCTGACCAAGGAAAAAAGAACTCTTGCATCCTAACAAATACATCATATGTCATTTTAGTGACTTATTCACCTTATTACATGTGTTCATTACTTTCCTGTGAGAAACCTCAACAGAGGCCTGTAAAAATACAGGGAACTTTTAGGTGTTGCATATTTCTGGGTGGTGCAGAGCTGTATCATTCTGAAAGCCTTTACGCGGAGAAGGTGCAATGGCAACAAAAGTATGAATTTTACTTGGTTCTCTCCTTTGACCAGGTTCTTCTGAGGAAAGACAAGTTTATAAAAAGGCTTTGGCAAAGATCTTTGGATCAAACATCACAGCAGGACACACAGAATCTCCGAGTGAAAGACCATCAGAAACAATGAGAAACCCTGGAATCTCCGGGAAATTCAAGCTGGCTGAACCTCCAGTGTTCGGCAAAGACATTACTCTACTCTTAATTCTCAATAACCTAGCTTCTGACCGCAAGACTGTGAAGGTGGACATGAGTGCGTCAACTGTCCTGTATACAAGGAGAGCAGTAACAGAGATCCTGAAGGCAACCACTTCTGTGGATCTGGGTTCTAAACAAGGTAATTTTCCATGTCTCTGAGGAGCCAATACAGCCCTCCCCTTAGCCACACGAAGGCAACTGGAAGTAGGAAACATCCGTATCATACCTCCATCAGCCTCGTAGCTCATCTACTTGCTCCATCTCTTAATAGCATTGTTTATGACTACATTTTACAAGATATTTCCCTCCCCCTGAAAACTTTCCCTAGTTCGACCAGGAATTGAAGGTCTCATGAAATGTTTTACAGAAGGCTACACTTATATTATAGCTCCAGAAGGAACACTATATATATGTGTTCCCCAGAGAGGTGGTGGAGGCCCCATCCCTGGAGACATTCAAGGCCAGGCTGGATGAGGCTCTGAGCAACCTGATCTAGTTGAAGATGTCCCTGCTTACTGCAAGGGGGTTGGACTAGATGGCCTTTAAAGGTCCCTTCCAACCCAACACGTTCTATGATTCTATGTGTGTCATGTGTGCATATATATACACATATACACACACATGTGTCTATCTGTGGTGATTATGACATGTATAGGAACACATCTTGGGCTCTTAAATAAAAAGTGTCTGATGTATGCTTTCTGGCACTCAACAGGCATCACTAATAGAAATTAACTAGGACAAAGGTTAAAAGTTACAGTGAAACTGTCTCTTTGGAAGGGTCAAGGCTATTAAAACTATTCTAGAGATCTTTTTCACCCCCAGGGGCTGCAAAGATAAACTTTTTTCCATACACAGAAGAAAAGTTGTAGGACTACAACAATAAGCAGCTGAGCAGGTCACTTGAAAAGGATATCTGTGAAACTTGACCCAAACTTTCTTCTTGACTGAGATAAAGCAAATAGGATACATGGAATAAATAGGTAAAAAGGGTTATACCTCTAATTATAAGAAATACAAAGGTACAGGAATCCAGTGAAATGTAGATGAGTGTATTCCCTCAGTTTCAGGCCAAAATCCTCCGTTCAAAACTGTAAGGGTCAAAGGAGTTAAAGTGGAAAAGGATCACCAGAAGAGAGAAATACACAACCAGGCTCACAAGGAAGAAACAGAAACAGACTCCAGCTGTCTTAGCTTCTGTTCTCTTCAATAATTTCAAAACCCCTCACAATAACTATCTTTTTTTTTAATCATTCTTTAAGAATGTAATGGTTCCTAAATATGTTCTGCATTCCAGGGAAACACATCCGGTTAAAGATTCCTTATTCTTATTATGGAAAATACCTGACTACTGACAAAAGGATCCAAGTTACTGCTCTGTGTGAAGTCCTGCACAGGCATGGGCTAAAGCTGCTGGTGGAGAAGACAATCATTTTAGAGGACACAAACATTATCATTAAGGTAAACAATTCTCTCCCTGATGTCCCAAACAGACAGAAAGAACTAAAGAGTCTTCTTGGAGCTCAGATCTTAAGATGAGAATTTGGGGATAAATGCATTAGTTTAGGCTGCAATTTCAGATGCTGCTCTAAAATTCTGCCTGCTTAAACTGAGGAATTAAGCATCCGAGAGACCAATTTTGAATCTTTGCCTGAATCTGCCCCCTGCTCTTCAGAATAGCTCCGTTACCTTCTTTCTTTCCCAGTCACGTGCCACTGCTTTACGTTCACAGAACTTGTTTTCATTTCATCTGTATTCTAGTTATTGGCAAGTGCTTTAAACAACTTTGCCTACTTCCAAAATACAGACCTAATCCCTTAATTCTAATCTGTTAGGGCCAGTGTATATTGTTTTAACACTTTAACCCTAATCAATGATGTGCCAAAAAAAAAAAAAAGCACCACACAGCAACCCAAAGATCAGATAGGTTTAATGAGATGTGTCTGTATAGTCAGGGCTCTGTTTCACTGAAATTGTGCACAAAATATTGCACACAGCTTGACAGCACTATTCAGCTAATCCAAATCCAGCTTCATGCATTAGGAAAGGCATACCAACTGTCGGTTAAATTCACTGCTCCTAAGATATCTCATTCATCCTCAAACACGAGAGATGCTCTGCTTACAGTTCGACTGAAGTCTGGTGCCAGGAAAGCGTAAAACAGGGAATGATCAGAAACGTGTCTTTGTCATTTAGATGCCTCGGCGGGTTGTAGTGAACAAAGCCGTTACTCTAGAGATCTCGTACGCCAACCCCCTCCCAGAGCCCGTGAGCCGCTGTGTGCTACTAGTGACTCTGATGAATCAACAGGTCAAGATACAGTAAGTGAAAACCGTCGCATTTACTCAGTGCTTCTAACAAGACCAATAGCATGTATAATTCCACAATAAGAAAAAAAGTCATGCTTGAATTGTCTTTTTCATATTTGCTATTTATGAAGATAAAAATGCCACTAAATATCTATTGAGATACAGGAACTTCCTTAACAACTAAAAACTGCTAGCATTCTTCCTTCCTGGGAAAGCAAATGGGCATCTCAAATTCTTTCATCTCTCTGATATTTCTTCTACAGCTTGGCTTTGTGTTTCTATCTTTATAGACAGTACCTTAATACTACAAAAATAAGTCTGAGCTGAAGCAAATAAGACACTGCCATAGCTCCCCTCATTTCAGCCCAAACAAGAAGTTGCTCTCTTCTTCAAAGTCGGAGAAAATCATGCCTTTTCAAAACATAAGAGCAAAGTGTTCTATTACTTTTTTTTCTTTTCTTCTGGATTCTGATGCTTTATGGATTAACTCAGTGTTGAGCAGTTCATATTTCCTAAAGCTTGTGTTATTATAATAACAGCCTGACTTGCTGTGGCTCTAGAAATATGTGGACATAATAATCCATAAAAATATGGGAAATGTTATTCCAGTGAAAGACTAAGCCACTTTAGGCCAAAAGGAGACACAAACCAGAAGCACCCTGGCCATTAGAAAAAAAAAAATCATATTATTGCCAAAATGGATATGAACCAAGCAGGCATCTGAGACAGCACTGGCCTTTGACATCCAAGTTTTCCTATTCTGAGTTTGTGTTGACAATCCAAACTCGTAACCGGCCCTAACATGGAGGCCTGATGTAGCACTTCTCATTTCCATCAGTCTGTTCAAGAGTGGACGAAGATGGTACTATCTTTTCTCATTTCTTAGTCTTCACAAAGCCTCAAACCCTAAGTAATTCTTAAAAACCAAGGCTGGGTCTCAAGTAACTGTTGGTGCCCTAGCTATCATGCAGTTCTGCTTCTTGGGAATCTCATGGAAAGACAATGCAAGCCTGAATTAATTGTTTTTTAATTTTTTTTTTTTTTTTTTTTTTTTCAGTCTGGCACGACTGGCACCAAGGGAGAGATCAAAAATTTATTTCGAATTCACACCTCGCAAGTCTGGGCCCTTACAGCTGCAAGTAGATTTCTCTTGTGACAAGTTTTCACATGTCAAGGGATTTGTAACCATTGCTGTAGCACCTGCATAATGTGATGGAATCAATCTCCTACTTCAGCATTAACATGGCAAGACGTTCTCCTCTGTATAGGGACCATGATGACTGCAAGAAAACTTCCCACAAGAACTGGTGACCTCTTACCTTGCAATAGAATCAAGTCTCTTTCTTTCACAGTGCTTAATTATTTACTCTCTAATCGTACTTCCTTTTTTGTCTGCTTGTCTAGAAAAAAGAAGCTCCTTCCTTATAGAAATAGTCTCACTGTTTTATCAAATCTCATTGTATTAAGCTCCCGGTTTTAACTTTTCCATCAGATAACACAGTTTCTTTGTGACCACCTTCTAATTGTCAGCAATAAATAAAAACTATTCATAACTGTATTATTTTGTAATGAATTGTACATTCCATAGAAATATGAGACATCACAAGATTGATGAAAACTTTTTCCTTCATTTAAATTTCTTACCTAAAAAGTAGAACATTTCCTCTGCTGTTCACTTAATGTCTGTGTTTTGAGACACCTATAATTCTGTGAATGGGGAGGAAAAAAGCCTACGAAGGCTGGAAAAAGTAGATGTTTGGGGTTCATGACAACAATATTTTTGTAGCCTGCGGGCACAGACCTGCCACAGAGCAGGCAACACATCTACATATTCAAATCTGTAAGTTAATTCCTACGTAACATGACAGAGTCCCAAGCACCACGAAGCACAGGGAGAATCTCGCATTAATAAGGAAGTCCAGCAACACAAAGTAACTGATGCTTTTTGCCCACCAATGTAAGGTCACTCAAGACCAAGGAATACAGTTGTCTCCCAACTTATAAAAAGTTTAAAGCAGAACTACTAAGGCCAAAATTCTGAACCACAAAGTTATCAGGAGTTCAACGTGGACATTTTTGTCTGACAGGTGATAATATTTCAGAGCAGTTTGGATCAGTGAGCCCGGTGCATCCAGACACGATCACAAATTCTTACGGAAAAGACTACACAAGAAACCATAGCAAAACTTCAAATTTATTTTTAAAAAAGGGATCTAAGTGGCAGGTAATTAATTTGCCTTTTTGGTTACGGGCAATCTTGAACGTGGAAACAAACCAAAAAACAGCAAGAGACAAAAAGAGATATAACATAGAAGTGTAGAGCTGAGGAAGATGTGGGATCACCCCTTTTCCCCTTACTCACAGTCCACTGAAAGTTCACAAAGTTCAGCATGCAACCTCCTCTCAGGACAAATTGGCAGGGCCTGTTTCTAGATAAGTTGTGATACAGGATGAGGGAGGAGCGAGCGCGAGGGAGCTTCCAGAGCGGAGCAGAGTGTCTGTAATTAGAGTGGGCAGGGCTCGCACCAGCGCAACAGCTCTGTAGCTTCCTCCAGGGCCCAACTCAAGCTGCTGTGCCAAACAGCTACGGAGAAACATGTGTTATGAATGCCAAACTATACACAAAAGTGATTAAAAGCAGAGGCAGCCTTAAACACTCCTCTGTACTTCACAGAAATCCCTGACGCGCAGGTGGCTGCACAGCAACGGCCTCTCAGTGGGATGTATTGCTTCGTGTGCAAGAAATGCGTATTGTACATAATCATGGCAGGAACAGAGGATGAGAGCGTCACAACTCTGTACGCTTCCAAGCAAGAATGAATTGCATGCAGTTATGTGAAAGACCTTCAGGCAGACCTGCCTTAAAAAGAAAAGAAGAAAAAAAAAAAAAAAAAAAGGGGAAAAAAAAAAAAAAAAGG
>VYZM01017088.1:99316-154793 GCA_013398915.1 Dromas ardeola | reverse complement strand
AGAAGGGGAAAAAAAAAAAAAGAGTGGTTTATGCTGTGCAAAGCCACGATGCTACTGAGCAGCAGAAACACTAATATATTACAACTCTACTTCGATCACTCCACATCCCATACATCCATGTGGTACGGTATGTACGTTTCTCTACACCTGCCCTCCGTACAGTCTCCAAAAACCTGAACTGACACAAACCAAACCATCCAAAATTAAGTTCCTTCTGTCTACTTAAGACTATATTTCCTTCATTAGATCAAATTTGGAATGTTTTCCCCTCTTAGCAGTTAAGACACCAGGATAATGTTTATCATCTTTCCTCAGCCGTTCACCAGTTTTAAATAAGCATAATTAGATTCAAGATTGTGCAATTAAAGTTGTCATAAGTAGATGCTTACGCAGGATGTTACTACCAAAACAGTAACTAGCAACCACAGGTCACACCCAGCTTGTATAAACTCTATTTTATGTAGTGAAGTCAAGAGTCCTAAGTCTTTCGTTACTCCTGCTGGTGGAAGAGGATTCAGAATGTTCTTGCACACTTTTGTATCCATAACCTGAACTACGCACAAGTGTGGAGAAGAAGAAAGAAGCCTTATGGCGGGTAAGTTAAAAATAGCCTCGTTGCTCCAGACATCACTCTTCCAATACAGATGAGTGACATTTGCTGAGGAAACAAGATAAATTACATTTAGTTGTTCTCTTGGCAATTTAGCCTTTTTTAGGTTAAATGCATTTTTGGCTTATTCCACTAAAACTGATTTATTTTTGTTTCTTTTAATATCATGGGTCTGGAACATATTCTTTTCTATATATCTATTAACTACTTTATACAGTGCTTTTGCAGCCACCTAATCAACACTGTTGGCTAGTGACCTGGGCATCAAACTGCCACATAGAAGTCTCAGGCTCTAATCCCTCTCCGATATCAAATTGATGTCTGGCCTCAGATGGGTCGCTTGATGGCCTCTGGACTCCCACGTTCGCCTCCCTTCAAAGTGGCCGTGTTAGCCTGCGCGCTGCTTTGTTGAAGTGCAATCCCAATATCTATATATTATATGTATATATTCTAGCACTTGCTCTCACTGTCAAGCTGACCGGAAAGATCTCTAGTTAGAAAGAAGGGTCATATAATACACAGACAGAGTCTATCTACAATTTAGCTTAAGGATTTTTTTTCTACTATAGTTTCAGCTTTCTGTCAGAGGCAACAGCAAGAACCCTGTGTGCATAACGATCGGAGTTTTCAGAAGTGATCACTGATTCGGCAGACTTGCTTATGAGCATGCTGCCAACATCTATCCATTAGCGGACAAACACTTACACAAACAACTTTTTAAGAAGTTTGTCCAATTGTACGTTGACAGGATTATTGAAAATATTTTTTTCCAACAGAGAGCTACGGAAAGCAGAAAGAGAAATTATAAGATTTAAATTGAAACTGTGAAGATCAAAACAAAGAGAAATTTGAAGTACACAAAGACAAAAGACTGGTATTAGGCTTTATTGTGTTCTTGCCACATACATAAGCCTTTTTTTGCTGATCTCCAGCACACATTCACTAGAAACACTTGTGTAACCGTGGACTTTGCAAGGCAAACCAAACTATTAATGCAGTAAATCCTTAGAGCTCACCAACGCTAACCACTGCTGCCTTATCTTCCTACTTCTCCAGGTGTCTGCACTTACTCTGTTGTACATCTCATCTTTGCCTGTGACATTCCACTCAAAGTCTTAGCGGCACCATTTAGGTCCTTAAAGTCAGAGTCCCTCTAGTATCAAACCCATGGCTCAGCTGCTATTAAATCCTGTATGTGCTACATTTTTATTTGCAGACATGCAAAATGCTCTCGGTTATCTGCATTGTTGCACAACGAATGATGCTCACACTCCCTGCCTCGGAGAGCCTGAGCATTTAACTTGTGCACTTCAGGATACACAGTGGTGGGACATACACGGGCAAAGTGCTGCAAGGCTAAATTCTTTCCAAACTCTGAGCCCAACTGCCCTTCAGAAACATGTTCTAATTCACTCTTAAATTAGAGCACTTGATGTTAAGACTGCTGTTTTCTATAGGTCCTTTTCAATTAAGGATATTTAAGCCAGAAAAACAAAGTGATGATGCAAGCAAGAAACTTTCTAGACATTCTACATAACATGACTCAAACACCACACTCCTATCAATGGAATTTTTTTTCTCCAGGTGACATATCTGAAACACGACCCTTTACTTAACTGAAAAATTTCAAACGTATTTATGCTCAGACTATAGGAAAGCAACTTGTTCCAGGCATTTACTGCAGCCTCAGAACTGCGTGCGCACATTCATGTTTCTTCTAAAAAAATCTGAAAAATGAGTATAATTATGACTACACCAAGGCTTCACGGAATAGAATTCTGTGCTGCAAACACAGCAGAGAACTCAAATCCCGCCTTCTCTATTTCTATAGTAGAACCCTATGGATTCCCTCAGGTATGAGTCTCATTCCAAGAGATTCAAGGTGCTGCTAAACCAAGTCCGGGAGCTTAGTTCAGTGAAACGATGGAAGTGTTGCATCCATGGAGATGTTCTTCAAGCGAAATTCCTCTGGAATATCATGCTTGGGAAGGGTACTTCTCAAACACTTGGGTTCATAGAGGAAACTGTATTTTTTCTGCTTTGTTTTTGTTTGTTTGTTGGTGGTTGTTTGGTTTTTTAATTGATCGGGGAACAAGAAAGGTTGAAAGCTTTTGCAATCTGTGCTTCAGTGTCCCATTTTAAATAATGGGCAACCTATCATGATACAAGAGAGCAACCCACAGCACTGCCTCAAGATACACCACTCCTAATCCTACCATCTGTCCTCTGCTGGTTATCTTTTTCCAACAGTGTGTGAAATAGCACCCAGCTTCAAGCAACGAGACTATAAATTAACTGAGATACAAGATATGCAACAAGATAATGTGCAAGTTTGACAATGAAGATGCTAGCTTTCTATTCATCATCTGTCATACAGTATTTCCAGGATCAGACACGCACTTGCTCACGAGAGTTTTAATATTTCTTTCTGTACATCTGGAAAGCATTCTGGGAATCTAGAGCTTCACACAGAAAAAAAGAGTAGGAACATGGTGGAACAAAGCAGTCTCTTCAAACTTTAACAAAGTCTTATCTAAATACAATAGGGTTTTTTTATTTTTTTTATTTTTTTTAAATCAAAGATTAATTCTCTGAAGCGGTGGTTTTTCTGTCTCTGAAAGATGCCTGCATAAAAGGTATTTTAGCTGTTCCTCTAAGTTGTTATTTATTTCGCAATTTTTAATAACAGTAGATTTTCCTGTTTTCCTAGAACAAATATAACAAGATTACTACCATAGACAAGCTGAAGAGATGCACAAGTTTGAAGGAACAACGCTTTAATTAACTTGCCTTGTGTCCTTTCTAGCCCTGAAAATAGCAGATGTCAACTGGCAAACCAAACTAAACAAAGCTGCACACCACACCTCTGATTACAGCAGCACGGAAACAATCTTGAGGAGAGGACAGGCCTTCAGCATCACTCTGAACCTCAAAACAGCTGCGCAATCTGGGGACAACTTCACCTTTATTGCAAGCACAGGTAATTTCCCCATGGCACTCACCTCGCTTCCAAGTCACTCCAGCTCCAAAACACTAATGCCATACAGCTCTGCGTGGTCCATCCCCAAATCATTAAGCGTTGTCCTCTTAGGCTTAAGAGCTCCCATTCTAAAGTTCAATCTGTACCTTAAGGCAATAGACAATTAAGGTAGTAATTAATAGAAAGTTAGGCGCCAGCCTCATTCTAGAAACAAGCCTATCTCAGCTCCTGCAGACCTACCTGCAATACTGCAAGTTGTCTTCATTCTGTGGTTCCCTGAGCATTTTGCAGCTCTACCTCCCCCAGACCATCACCCCCCATTTGTCTCTTTTCCTGACTCTACATCACCTGTTTAAACTCCCCTTGATTAACTTCATGTGTTCCCTGTTACTAGAAGAGTCTACACGACCCCTTTTATCAGACTCCTATCTGTATCTTCCCAAAAGCCTTCTCCAAAATATTTTCCAGGCAGCTGCTAACTCTTAATGAAATGTGTATTAAAATGTGTGGCTCATCCTGGCTACATATCTTTGAACTGTCAGGCTTTCAGGACAACAGGCCTCCTCACTCATGGAATGATTATGGGCGTACTCGCATTTACTGGGTCGTGCACATGATGCAGAGGGCTGCATAGTCCGATTCTATGGATGGGAGCACAGTTAGCTTACACTGAATAAGCATTTGATCTGATAAGCCGCAATCTTTCAATGTAGTCATTAAAGAAAACACGGAACCGAGATCATCACTGACCCCAAGCTTGTCACCCACAGCTGTCATTCAGAGTTGCTGTCCCTGTTTCCTCTGGCAGGACCATCCCCATCGGAATCACAGCAGACCAAGGCCGTATTCAGCCTTTCTGAGGAGAGTGCCAGCGGCTGGAGCGCAACCCAGGAGCCCAGCGAGCCTGGATGCATCAACTTCACGATATCCAGCCCAGCCAACGCTGTCATCGGACGATACAAACTCAAACTCCAGTTGGTTTCTGGGAACAACAAAGTCTCTTCAACACTCCTGGGCCAGTTTGTGCTACTCTTCAATCCCTGGTGTCCAAGTATGTTTTGATGTGTCGGGTCCTTCAAATAACTCATTGTCTCAGCCAGGAAATCTGGGCATCACAGTAAAGCTCAACATCAAGGATCATGTTTTTGCCCCTTATTCAATGCTGCCATGCATCAAAGATCCAGCCTCTTGCTTGTAGATTAAGAAATCAGAGGCAGGAAACATTACAAATATTTATTCAATAATTTTTTTCCCCTCTGATACTTGTGTTCAGCTGTAAACCAAGCAATATCTACCAGTAAGACACAGACTGAGATTAGAGAAGGGACAGGAGCATAGTCAGTTCTCCTCAAAGGAACTTCATGCTTATTTTATTCACTCTCTAAATGATTACAGAGGAACAGCAGAGAGTCCTAAGCCTGGCTGCACAGACAGCCTGACCTGTTCCCTAGAACTCCCCTTGAAGTGAGATTTTCAGTTACAGCAAAACAACTCTCCTTTCAGCCAGCGTGTCTCATTCTGCTTCTAGATGATGACGTCTATATGGCTAATGAAAAGGAGCGACGGGAGTACGTCCTGAATGACAGTGGAATCATATTTCAGGGACTGGAAAAACGTATTCAACAAGAAGCTTGGAACTATGGACAGGTAAAGAGCATCACCTATTCCAGAACTTTGAAAATAAGAACACTGGGTAAATAGGCTTTTGAGGAGAATGAATAATTATCTCATAGTATTAGAGTTCAGCATTCCTCTCTCTCACTTATTATTTTCTTGCAGATGTATGTCTCACTTATTACAGCAGCATCAGGATCATTTCCCCTGTCTGGCATGTGCTAATACAGAAATAAAAGAAATACAGCACAATTTTAGTTTTCTTCTGCCTATTACACAAACTTGTAAAATTCTACTCATTTCTTGACCCTCGTAAAGGGCAAAGGAATCCATTCCAGTATTAGCCTCTAGGTATTGCAAGGCTCGTACATCTAAATATTTACACAACTGGTCGGTAATGCGGCAGAAGACACTAAAAGGATATTCCAAATCTATTCAACTGAAACAACTCATGTTGGAATTTCTGAAGATCAGTTTGGCCTTCTAAGCACAGCTGCTACAAATACTGTCCTAACTACAGCCCACCTGCAGCCACGCAGCCATCCTGTGACTCGTTGGGCCAGTCAAAACCATTCCTGACCACTTCATGCCTTACACCTGCACTAGTAGTTGCACAAACAGCATTTCTATAAACCCTCCGGATCACTGTGGCTACTTTTACACTAATAAATGAAGCAAGGCCAGATCTGCTTTCTGTCTCAGAGGTGAAGTGTCATCCTTGCCTGACCACATCCATACAGCACAGCGCTTCACGCTGGCGTTCTCTGGGCCCAGCACAGTGCCTCTGTGACCCTAATCCACAATAATTATTTTTGTGGGGGTTTTTTCAGTTCAGATCATCTGATACACGGTGAAGGCAGCCCATCGGAGTGAAGGTTTCACAGCAGAAGGGCCCCCGTATGGGCTTGGCGGGATGCGGGAGGGTGCGGAGCCTGCCGAGCCAGACCTGGAGTGGTCTTGCGCTTCCACCAGGTCACGTAATGTCTTCGTGAATGCTAGTAGCCGTGGCCCCAAACCATGCTCATAAACACGCTGTCTTTAAAATACTATGGAGAGACAGCAGCCCAGTGCTTATGCTTTCTTCTTGGCCCTATTTTCTTTAACAGTACAGAAAATGCTTATATCACCAACATCATCCTGTTGTGCTAGGAGAAGGAAAATAGGTGGGGAGTTTATCCTTGGGTTTATTTTTGAAGTAGCCTTTAATATATTGCTTGTTTTGATTTCAGTTTGAAGAGGGTATCCTTGATATCTCTCTGTCTATACTGGATCGAAGCCTGAACCACCGCCAAGATCCAGCTGTTGATGTATCCAACCGAAACAATCCCATCTATGTGAGCAGGGTTATCAGCGCTATGGTAAAGTCATCAGTCACGGCTGTACAATGCACCTACTAACAAAAACCCCAATGCTTTATTGTGAATGCCTCAATGTTTTATAGGAGTAGTTCATTTTTCTCAACAAAATAGCTACAGAAGAGGTAAAATGGAGATTTATTCTCAAGGAAAAATACCCCTAAAGTTTAATTTACCTCCTTCCCAAAGGTTTGCTCATAACTGAAGGAATGTTTCCAAAAACTTTTGGGGAACATTGAATCTCAGATGTATTTTCCTAACAGATTATCAGTCCATTAGATCTTTTCAGTAATTTGGAAAGCCTGTGTCCCTTCTGAAATCATCTGCTAAGTTTTTCAAACACCAAAAGAAGCGTGAAATATTTTGGAAATATTGGTGTTGGTATGGCTGCATTTAATGCGTGTATTTAGTATTCCTCACTTAAGGGGGATTCGCTCAGTGAGGCCGGGGTGCATTTCCTTCAACAAATAGTTAGATCTCCTCAGCACCCCCCCATCCTCACAAACATATAAATGCACAACTAGGCAACTGAAAAATTTTCCATTTTATAGATAATCCATGCGTTACCACATTCCTTATCTGAGATGCTTCCTTTATAGCCACCCTATAGATGCCCCCCTTTTAGACAGTGCTCGTTTTAGGCAATTTCATCTCTTTCAGGTTAACAGCAATGATGAAAAAGGAGTAGTGGAAGGGAAGTGGAAGGGAAAGTACCGCTCAGGAACCAACCCCCTGCAGTGGAGTGGAAGCGTGACCATCCTTCGGAAGTGGTACAGGGGGAGATACAAACCTGTCCGGTATGGCCAGTGCTGGGTCTTTGCAGGAGTAATGTGCACAGGTAAACATGAAGGGATGAAGAACACTATTGGAAAGGAAGCTTACTAGAATTTCTGTAGTTTTAACTTTGTGACGTTTTTCTTGAAGCTGTTTCTGTGAAGAACCCATGCTCTCCATGCATGAAGGGTTATTTTCTTCCGTTTTAAACAGCCTGAGTTATACTGCACCCCAGTTTTGTGAGTCATCAAACAAAATGCAAAGCCGTTTCCCAGGCTGGGCTGGTGAAAGGAGCAAGGTTTCCTGTTTCAAAGTTAGGGTTCAAAGAAAATCAGTGCTCTTTTAAGTTTGTCTCCTCACAATGCCAGTTTTCTACTGTTGTGTCTTACCTACTGGTGACACGAAAACAAATCACAGGTCTGAAGACCCGTAAAGGGAGCTGCAAGTCGAGAAAAGCATTTCATCCCAGCAGTTTCCATTCAGAGCTGCTCTGGGAAACATGAGTCACTTTGGAGAAAATACAAAGGAAAAAATAATGCAATGGAGAGGTATGTCTCGGAGAGGAAGAGGAAAAAGAAGCAGGCAACAGAGAAAGAAAAACAGGGAGAAAATGGGAGAGAGAAGAGGATGAAGTATGAAGGATTAAAATAAATGGGTTAATCTAACTCTTATTAAAAAGAGCATGGCAGCTAAGAACGTCCTGTGAGCGGAACTGTCTTCTAAGCAATTGTGCACAATGACTGTGACTCACATCATACCTGAGAGGGAAGTTTCTGAGGGTTTGTTTCCCCACTGAAAACATATACAGTAGCCTGCTTTGCCAAGAGAAACAGAAAAATACTTTCTACATATCTGTAAAATAGATTTACAGCACTTTTATGGTATTCTGTATTGCAGTTCTGAGATCCTTGGGAATACCTACTCGTGTTATTACAAACTTCAACTCTGCCCATGACACGAATATAAATCTGAGTATTGATAAGTACGTTGACATTTCCGGAAAGACCCTGGACTTGAGTGAAGACAGTGTGTGGTAAATATAATTTTTTTTCTTATTATTTCTTCCATTATAGCCTCCTCTAATTAAAAGATCTAGAAAAACCACCCCAACCTCATGCTCCCAGTGATATAAAACCCCGTAACAAAGAATCAGCAGTGCTCAGAAATGCAGTTCGTGCTCAGTTTCATCATTCTGAAGAATTAACAGAGGAGACAGTTTGTACCATTGCTATTCAGCATATATTTTGAAAATATAACTGCTAATTTTGACTCCACTGTATGAAAGTTTAAATTTTTCCAGAAAGAGTTGAAGAGTGATTAACCTCTTGCCCCAGAATGATATCAGCTTGTCCCTCGATTCCTCGAGCAGAGCACTCTCAGAAGCCTGTAAGTTTTAGACCCAGCTCCTGTGCTACACGGGCTTGATTGTCTCAGGCTTTCATGATTACCATTATACATCCCTTGCACAATACTGAGAGGTTCTAAAATAAAGGTAACACGTTTAACGCAGCTGAGAAAAAATTCATCCCATCCCTTAGGAAGAACATGCTGCTTCATCTCAGAAAAGCTGTTAAAAATTATGTTTTTGACAAACAAGTGCACATGTGTTGTACCACATGCATCAGTGTTTCAGTCACCAAACACCCTGTACCATGTGGACTGAATGGGACAAGGGTGACACGAAGTAAAAAGCAACTGTGAATTAAATACCGACAGGTAGCAATGTGCACAGGAGGCCTTGGGCTGTACAGCATGTTGTTCTGGAATGTCCAGAATTTAATACTTGACTCTGCAATTAATTATTTTCCTTTTAACTTTTTTTTTCATTACATCCCAACATTTCTTGGAGATCTGAACACAAAAAGCTGGCAAAGAGGTGGAAGGAGATACTCAAGAAAGGAGACAGTCCCTCCACAGAAGAGTTTTCATTCACTTGATTAGGATTATTTTTTGCATCAAATGTATCAAATGTATCCAATCTTTCGATGTAAAACTAATTGTATGAATCATGGATTCCCTATTCTACCTCCCTTACAGGAATTTCCACGTCTGGAATGAAAGCTGGTTCATTAGAAGAGATCTTGGCTCTTTTTATGATGGGTGGCAGGTTCTGGATGCAACACCCCAGGAAAAAAGCAAAGGTAACACTGTTGTAAATATAAAAAGCTGCAGATATTGTTACTCCTAAAGATTGCTACTGAAATTTCAGGACGACCCTCTTCTATCTACTCCCTGGAGATGTAGTATTAATTCAGGTGCACAAGAAAAGCAATACCCACATCAGTCTCCAGTAGGTTGCTCTTCTGTCAGGCTATGGATTGCCTAACAGCATGCAAATTCTTACTTTTTTTTGATCCTCTGCCTCCACAAAAGTCAGCACATCTTAAATTCACTTATCTCACCCTTGATTTTCTTAGCCCCTCACATTACACAACTTCATAAAATGACATAGAATAGCTACGGTTGGAAGGAACCTTTAGAGTTTGTTTACTCCAACCCCCTGCTCAGCACAGGGTCAATCAGAACAGGTTTCTCAGGACCACGTCCAGTTGGGTTTGAGTATTTCATAGGATGGAGACTCCACAAGTTCTCTGGGCAAACTGTTGCAGAGTTTGACCGCCCTCATACAAAAAGGTTTTTTTCTTATATTTAAATGGAATTTCCTGTGTTTCAATTCCTTCTCCCAGACCAAAATAACAGCACACCCTGCTGGGAACAAACCCTGGTCTGTCCCATTCCCTGAATTCTTCACAGCCACTGTCTGAAAACTTGTTCATTGACAAGGGGGAAAAAAGCTAGCAAGTAAACAGCGTGGATGACCAATGACCAGTGGTTCACACTTTGGGTCTGATTTTATTTACTAATACAGACACAACTCCATTGATCTGGTTTGATGAGCTCCATCAAAAGATTCATTTATTTGCCCATTTAAATCCCATCAAACTCCAGATTAACTGCTTCTCATTCCCCATTACTAAATTCACCAAATTTAGCTTCCTGGTTCTTCTCAATGCACACGCAGCATTGATGACTCCCATCTCGTAAGTCTGGTGGTACTTCTGACTGGGCGCTCAGCCTCTCCTCTCCTTTCACCAGACAGCTTAGCATATGGCCTTGCAAGCTTTGGAGGGTTAGAACATTTGGCACAGCACACATCATAAGAACTGTTAGCTCTCCCTACACCTTGTTAGCCTCGCAACCTCCTCTCTGCTCCTACCGTGTGATAGAAAATGCATGTGGAATCCCTGGCCATGCTGTTACCATAATGCACACAGAAACAATGCACTTTATTCAAACATGTCTTTGGAGAGACTACCTCTCCCTCTTGCTGTCAGCACAAGGATTTGTGTTCTTTCACGATGGGCAGTCATTTAACTTCTCCCTCTCTCTAATACAGGCATCTATCAGTGTGGTCCTGCCTCCACCAGAGCCATTAAGGAAGGGCATGTGAACCTGGATTATGACAGCTCATTTGTGTTTGCAGCAGTAAACGCTGACTATGTTACTTGGATTCACTATAGCAAGAAAAGAAAAGAGAGAATTTATTCTGATACTAAGAAGATTGGAAAATTTATCAGCACCAAAGCAGTGGGCACCAACTCCCGTGTGGATGTCACTGCTAATTACAAATATCCAGAAGGTAAATTCTTTATTACAGTTTTCTTGCCAGTGATGGTCAGAAGTGAAAAGAATTCCGGCCTTTGTTGGATCGAGCACTGACTTAATTTCTTTACTTCTTCTGGAGCAAAGTAATTGTGACTTTTCAAAATCTTAGTGCTCATTGCCAGACGACAGTCATTCAATATGGCCTTTGTGGCCCTTGATGAAATACTAACTTATTCAATACAAAGTCAAAGCTACTTCTGTAAAACATTCTGTTCCAGCTGGTGAGAATGTTTCTATTATGACATGCAGCAATAGCCATTCTGGAGACTTGTTTTGGGAGATTTCTTCAGAAGGATTTTTTTTATCCCATCTTAATTTCAGCAGAGATGGCAATTGTCCCAGCTTCTGCAGAACTGAGGTCTCCCAGGAGTTGTCTTTCTACTGCTCACAGCTTCTAAGAGGTGCCCATGAACAGCCAGCTAAAGCTGACAGGCAGTCATTTGCTTTTGTGTCAAAATTAGCATTTAGGTTAGACCTCACTTTGTCCTCTTGTGTATCTTTGTCCTCTCTAGCTTTCCTGAAGTGTATTATGGCTGCATTGTACTCTGTTCAGCATGCATGAGATCTCTGACCATGTCATCTTTCAAAGCAGGATCCTTGAAAGAAAGGCGAGTGTATAAAAAAGCACTGAAGCTGCTTGGTGTGAGAATCACTGGAAAAAAAGCCAAAATTACAAGACCTGGAAGACGACCTTCAGCAGCACGGAGACAGCCTGCACGAAAACCCAGTATCTCAGGGAAGCTGATCCTTGATGCATCTCCTGTAATTGGCCAGGATATTCTCCTTACTTTGTCACTCAGGAACTTGATCTCAGATGTCAAGACCATAAAGGTTGAACTGAGGGCTTCAGCCATTCTCTACACCAGAAAACCAAAAGCGGAGATTTTGCAGTTGTCAAGGTCTATTCAACTTGGATCTGAAGAAGGTGATTTTAATTTTCTTACAGCTTAGGACAAGACATAGCTTTGTTTTGTCACCAAATCACATAGAAATAATGAACAGCTCAAGAAGTACATGACCTGCAAAGGTTGAAGGGTAAGGGTATTCAGGGGAAGAGAAACATATATATTTGCCCTGTCTTAAGTGTTTGCTTTAGGGCACTGTCAGAAAGGATACTGAGCAGGGTGACCTTTTGTCTGACCCAGCACAGCCACTATTAGTTCTATATTATGGCCTTTTTTGCTAAGAGAGAACAACTGAGACACACACCGGAGACTACTCAGCTACCAGCTCCCCAGAAGCAAAGTATAAAGGCAGATTAAAGGGGAGCCATAAGGCCACGCTTTGGGCAGCAGAGGCTTTAAGGCAGAGCCTGAACAGTTGCCTTAGCAAGGGCATTTCAACCAACCCATCTTTGCACTTCTGCCTTCTTTGCAAGGAAGGAGCATTAAATGCTTCTCAGATAAATGAAAAAACCACCAGCAAGGGTTACCACATATATCCATCCCCAGAAGTCTCCAGCTACCGAACTGTACCTGGTCATTTAGCGTTTGATGTGAATGTAAGTAGAAGTTGCCCATGAGCATCATTCCTGTCTACTGGCTGTCAACACCCACAAATGGACAGCCCTAGGGCGACAGCATCCTTGCTCCTTAAAACACAGGTATATTGCAGATAGCTGTTACTTAGACACAAAAAAAAGAAAAGGGGGAAATTCTGTTTCTATTTCCATTCCAGTGAAAGAGATTTCATTCAAGATCTCCTACTCCCAGTATAAAAACTCTCTGGTGGATGACAGGAAGATTCTAGTGACTGCGGTGTGTAAAACCAAACAGGGAGCCTCGCTTCTGGTGGAGAAGGATATTGTACTTCAGGATCCTTTTCTCACCATCAAGGTAAAAGCTGGTCCCCTTTGTGTCCCTAGAAAGACGTGCTGAGAAGAAGCGATGAGAATCCTTACTCCATCTGCTCCTCATGGGAAGCAGTGTGGGAAGAGAAATCATGCCTGAGGGTGATTTGATCTTGTTGCTCTAGTAATCGCCTGTATGACACAAGTGAAATGAAATACACGAAGGAAAAGCAAACCTTTCCAAGGCATAGCTGTGCTGTGGTATTCTTGGCACTGCTTGTTGACGTGGCACTGATAAAGTTCTCAGGGTTACAAGGTAAGATTATCTCCAGAGAGACAGAGAGAGAGACAGAGAGAGAGATCTAGTCCATATCTAGGACTCCACTTTTGGCAGGGCGGTCTGATCGTTCTCTTCCAGTTTATTTAGAAAGCCTGATTTTTACCAGACACATCTTCACTGACTAGCTGATAACACGGCGGGTTGTGAGGCTAATTACTGACACTCAAGGAAGTTCTTTCACCTTATCAGGAAAAGTGGCACTTTTCACATTCTATAACATCTTCCCAAATGTTTAATAATTAGAACTGGAGACTTTTTTTTTCTGCTTAAGAATTACTTCTGGCAAATATTGTACAATGGCTAAAAAGCAATTCTCAGCCTACAGGAAAGACCTCGCGCTCTGTCTGCCCCGGGACAGTCGGGGGTTTGCCTGGCCCATCACATCCACATGAACTCACTGCCCGGGGACAGTCGGGGGTTTGCCTGGCCCATCACATCCACATGAACTCACTGCCCAGGGACAGTCGGGGGTTTGCCTGGCCCATCACATCCACATGAACTCACTGCCCGGGGACAGTCAGGGGTTTGCCTGGCCCATCACATCTACATGAACTCGCTTAACTTGTTTCAGACAGTTCAGCACATTCACACTGTATCAGACATGGCATCAAGTGCCATCTGCCTACTGCAATGTAAACACAGAGGGAGTCTGATAATCCGCAGAGTCCTTCAGAGCCTCCGGACTAGATTAGCTATCCCAAACCACTCTGTTGGCACCATACAGGAAAAGCAAAGTTACACATAGGAATATAAAGTCTGGATTTTTGTAGGTCCGGCGATTTCTGAATACCAAGTTCTAGTGAGACTTTGTAAAAAGCCTTCTGCGCTGCATCATGCAAGTAACAGAGTCAGCGCATATAGGGCTGGCACCTCAATTAAATTACTTCAATTCCGTGACTAAATTTCAGGAAGGGTTTACGTTTCCGGTGATTGAAACTTCTGTATAAACATACAGTCAATAATAGAGAAATGCAACTGGGGTGCTGGACTTCACCATTATGTTAATTAATATTACATTATCTACAATGATACGCCAATTCCACTTTATCTCAGTCAAAATAAGGTAATGAGTATGTTTATTTGCTACTTGGCATTCTATTTTTTTTGCCTGAGATGCCACAATTCACCTTTGTCTCACACCTCCAATGTTTTCTTATCCTAAACCTTTCATTTAGCCTAACCGAAGCTCATTTGACTAAAGCTGCCTACAGTAGTTAGCCATGTATGCCAAGTTAATATTCACATTCTCATTCTGTTCTCACTCAGTATGTGTAACTCAGTAAGTAAGTACCATATACTGTGTTACACATAACACCATACACTGACTTACTAAAAAAGTTAGGACGAAATGGTAGATTCTACAGTAGTTTGTTCTTTCTCAGCCACATTGGATGGCTGATTCAAGCCTGAACTCCGATGCCCAAAAATACGTACATGTATTAATTCCTGGCTCCTTCCTGTACAGGAGATCTTCAGAGGGTTTGCAATGGGAATGAAAAGAGAAAACCATGAGAAAGAAGTGAGATCGATGCCGTGGCTGAGCAGAATGTTTTCTCTCTGTAGGTCCTCGGTCCAGCAGTGGTACACGAGCCTGTTAATGTCCAGGTCACATTCACCAACCCCCTGTCTGACGTGGTGACAGACTGCGTGCTGAGAGCAGAAGGTAGTGGCCTGCTCAAAGAGCAACTCCGAATCAGGTACGTACATGCTATATCTGGCTAACAACTCGTTCCCTTTGGTGGGAAATCTGGAGTAAAAGTGGGTTTTTCAAAAAAGATTCTGTTAACCCCATGACTTTTGTTTGCACCAGCCTCGGACAAAATACCATCATGTGAGTACTCTCCATATACTAGTTGGAGTTTTTTACACCTCCTTTGCCAAGCTTTGAATTACAGAATGCTCAGGGAGCGGAGAGATGGCCTGCTTTTAACAGCATGTAACTCAGAGGGCTGTAGTTAGTGACTGAATTATATAAAGGCCAAAAATTTTAAAACTTTCTTCTTTTTGTGGTTTGCAAAAGGAAAACCAAACAATCCTCGAAGGATAAGAGAGAAAGTGATGATCCCTTTTGCCTTCAGATATTAAATTACTAAAGAGCCAGGACATATACTGTAATGAAATGCCTTAAAAATGTGTCCACTGATACCGTACCAATAAGAAATTGTTCTCCCATCTCCTCCATGGTTATTACCTTAAAACCGTTTTTAAAAGTCTCCAAAATATTTATGCTGGGGGAGTTAGCACCAAGAAACTGTGAGAGGGAAAACAAAAAAAAAAAGATAGCAAAATATGGATAATGATGTGAATCACTGAGGCTTTATTTACACTGAATACAAAATTCAGGTCTAGATCCTGACCTTGGACCTTGCCCTACCACCATCGGGAGTGCTCAGCTTCGGTACCTCCTTAGAGCAGAGAGGCCCTTTTCCCCCGTTCTCTCTGTTTCTTGGTGCTACCATCAGCCTCCTTGTGTTGGATAGCCAAGAGTCATTTCTATGGACATAAAATCAACAGGTCATTATATTTACTACACCAAAATACAGCATGATTGTATCTAGAGTACTATAAATGTCATGAGTGTTGAAGGTAATACGTACAGCTGGATTTGGGCTCTTCTAAAGATCACCTTTCTGATCATTCCTCAGGCACTCAGTACCTTTTGCCCTCATGATACAACCCCTAATTCTCTTTCACAGGTTGAGAACTGCAACTATTCCACCACATCCATTGCAGCTTGATTAGTTCGTCAAGGATAGTGCTGTGGGGGCTGTGAACATGGAAGGTTATGTCCACCAGTGCTAGGAGCCTACAAACACAGCAGCCACTTACTCTGGCTCTTCCTTTCCATACTGTCTTAGATTTGGGGACTCTGAAGAATACATAGCAAGAATTTTTCATCTGCTTGAACTTACAATTGTATTCTCTCTTTTAGCGTGGCAAGAATGGCCCCCATGGAGAGCTCAACAGTTGAATTTGAAATCATTCCCTACAAGAGTGGCACTAGGCAGCTTCAGGTGGACTTGGTTTGCGAGCATTTTTCAGACATCAAGGGATTTGTGATGCTTGATGTGGCTCCTGCTCAGTGATACAACCTGTACCTCAGTTCAGGTTTGTCCCTGTTCACGGGACTGGCGCAGTGTTCATACATTATGGCTGGGAGCGCAGCAATGCAGACTACTCAGCCAAAGTAAAGTGATGTAATACGAACGGAAATTAATAAAAAGGTACTATACACTCTACTGTAAAGACAATGTCATCTTTTTCATTCCCTAACCTGTTTTATGGACCTTCATGAATAGAATTACTAGTGGAAATCATTATATGATTTAACTTGAAGGAGAGGATCAAGCGTGATGGCTTTCAGCATTAAAGCTTGTGGCAGTGACAGCAGCTAGATTTCCACCGAACACCATTTAAAATCACTGGTTTCGCAGGCTTCATTGAATATAATTTAATTATATTCACTAAATATAAGTTTTATTCAGTAATAGCCAAAGTACTCTCCGAGTAGCTGACATAATTAAATTGTGTAATTAAATTAATCATCTCATCTAATTACTAGGAGGAAAATACGGCAATAAAATATGGCAGTCTTACAATAGAACTCTCTTCTTATGACTGGAAAAAATGAGAAGCTATTCAATAAACGATACTCAGTTCACAGTTCCCCTATTCAGATCATGATTTAATCATGTGATAAATTATAAATAATGAAATAGCTGGCAAAGAAATGGCTGGGAGCAACAGTACAAAAGCAGATAAAAGAAACATGTCCTTGACTAAGGAGTGGCAAACACTAGAGCACCTGAAATAATAACAGGCTGGAATAGCTGTTCCTGAGAACAGGAATGAAGCAGAACATCATTAAGCAGTAAAAAGGTGATCTGTCACCTGGACTAAGACACATTTATTTACACACATAGGTCCTCACACAATGCACCCCTGTCTCAAAATGATTCTTTCTGGATGAACTAAACGAGTGAACGAAACTTCTCCAAAGATAAAAGGATAAATCATCACCACAGCCAACCTGACTGAGGCCAAAACACATTACATTTCTATCACCAATACACTATAGTTAATAAGCACTATGCAAATTTTCGTGTATACACATCTTACAAATTCACCCCCTGATACAGCCTTAATTATCACTTACTTTAGTCGGCTCTACCAGGGAAAAAAGAAAAGCATTTGGCTCCTGAGAGAGGGGGAAAAGGTATTTAACAAGGAAAATATAATGCAAGAGATGTCTTACAGCCCCTATACTATGGGTTCAACCCCAAACCTTGTTCAACTGCCTACATCCCTAAAATCACTCTCTCCCAAAGAAGTTTCTGGATAATAAATTTGGCATTTAAATGTAAAATTGTATTTGAATCAATTGACATTTTAACAGCAGCTTCCATGAAATGCCTTGTTGGATAACACAGCATTCAGGTATGACAAAGCCACAGAGGCAGGAATACACGGAAATTTTCATGCAAGCCATGAAATATTTTGAGGAATTAGAGATGTCACAGCAAGTGTACTCGGAAGCAGCGCAGGTGCACAAATAAAATCTCCTCTCTTCCAGAGCATAATGTTTTATCCAAATCTTAAACCTCCATTCGCTAAAGCCTCCTTCTTCTATCAGTCACATACGCAAAAGTATCATAACTAGTTTTATCTACGACAATAGAGATATATTATTTATGTAGTTGCACAGATATACACAGCATTCTTATAAAAGGTGTGGCAAGAAAAAGTCTTTGCCTCAGTTTATTCTTTTTAATGAGCGCTAAAAGGAAAAGATAAAGAACTTTTATTTTTACAGGTGGTTAGATCGTTAGGACATGAGAAATGTTAAGAATTCATAGGAAAGCAGAATATTGAACTCAAGAAATCATTCTGTTTTCATCTAAACAAAATGCATTTGGTCTAAGAGAATATGACTGCAACTGGTGCTATGCAGTGGTGGAGCCACAACTGCCAGAATAGCGACCAACAACTCAGGAAAAAGAAGAAAGAGAAAAAAAAAAAAAAGAAAAAGAAGAGTTGATTTTAAAAGGAGTTTACAGGAGGGGAAAAACTGGTTCCTGTTCCCATTAGGCAAAAAGAAAGAACAAAATGCAGCTGATGTGACGAATAAGTAAATTTCTCAATACTCTGCCTACTTAGGTTCTCAGTTTCACAAAGCAGCTCCAGAAATAGTTTCAGACAAAGCCCAAACTGATACTTATACTGTTTTATGTATAGAAATTACCTAAATACTTTCTATTTATAACTTTTCTAACTTAAGCACAGCTTTCAGGACTTATACGTAACTCTGATGCTGACTGCTGTGTTTCATCGCATTTTAAATACAAATGACGGACACGACAAAGGTGCCAATTTGGAAGATTTATTGCAGGAAAAACTGACTGAGCTATCCTACTGGCCCACAAACCGTATCCTCTTCATAAGGAACTGCAGCAATTGCCTTTGAGTGTTTACAAAGGCTTTGCTAGGCATAAACACCAGCAATTTCCCAAAGAGAAAATGAATATGTGTGGGGACCCACTTTCAATGCTCTCTGGCTTTGTAATCTCATCCCCTACTAGTCTGAATCTGCTCTAGGACTAATAGCCAGTAGTCGTGATCAGAAGCCATAACCAACGCAGGCAATCAGTCAATACATCGGTCCTAATTATTTTGGCATTATGCATTTTGATAAAATTGGAGTGGGAGCTGGGGGAAACGTTGGGTGTTTTTACTTTGCTCCAGGTCAGAAACTTCTGACTGTACTACTGGGAGAATTGGCCAAACTTGTCTACGAGACCACTTGAGAAAAGCAGCCTGTGATGTGTATTTGTGTTTTGTACTGGTGCTGCCTTCAAGGCTGTTACTTGCCCACGCCTGCTGCCACACGCTTCACCCAGCCTTTTATCTGGATCTTACAAAACCATTGTATCTGCCCTCCTAACTTCTGCCAGAGGAGGTTCCACCTGTTTCCTTTCATGCAGGTACCATAAAGCAGACAGGAAAAAAAGACTGATTTTTCTGTTTGCAAAGGCAGATGCTTTGCAAGACTTCCAGAAGTGCTCAGAAGGCACAGGATGGGAAGAAAAGGCTCAGGACAATATAATCAGAAGCACGTATGAAAATTCACAATTAACAGTCTCACATCTTCATTCCACAAAGGTGCTTAAAGTAGTTCATCCTCCTCCATGAAGAAGGCATTATGCCACCATATCTAGATCCCAGCACTGTGTCCATTTATGCCTTGCAGAGTTAACAAGCCAAAAACAGGGAAGATCTGAATGTTCCTAAGAGATAATTTGCCCTTTTCCTCCTGACAACACCTACTACTGTCCAGCAATGCAGCCCCAACTTCCCCCAGAATGAATGTTTCCCGGACACAAACTGACTGTGTGACACAGATTAAACCGAGGACTCATTTAAATGCCTTTGATTTAAAGCCAAGAAAACCTTCAAAACATGTAAACTCCTATTTTATTACATCAATTACAATATTTTGCCACCCACGCATATAGTTAGAAGGGATGCGGAAGCTTGTCAAAACTCGTCAGCCCAGAGAGACTGGAATGAAGATTGGAAAGGACACACACATACACACACGCAGAGAGGAATTCAGATTTCTCCAGGCACCGGAGAGGGAATAGGTAGCTTTGCACCTATCAATTAAGTCTTGCAGAATCTTGGAAAGCCAGGGATACAATCCCCCACTGGCCTCAGAAAAGGCCTTGAGGTAGTGATGGTATTTCACAAAATCTCATTAAATCTTGCAAGAATGCAGACTGTTATTACATTTAACACGTGCTACAACCAAGCCATTCAAATCCCTTCAGTGCTTCTTCTTAAACACAACCCAGGAAATTTCAGACAGTGTTTGTCACACGAGCTTGGAATGACCTCATCCTAATTAACTCTTTGCAAAGGGAAGCCTGCTCTTCAAAGGAAAATCAGCCCTAATGCTTGTGCCAGGTTCCAAGCTCTGCAGCACTTAGGGGTGCTGGCTTTTCGGGGTGTCAGTGTTATCAACTGCCTGCGGCACCCACACCCAGCTCAGTTCCAGTGTTAAAACGCAGATCTGGCCAGTGCCATGTACAAGAAATCCACATTCTTCCTGCGTTAGGCGTAAGACAACTGCTCAATTAGACTAATGATTATTACAGAGAAAAATGTGTAAGTGCCCAAGGAAGGATTTAAATAGCTTTCGACAAACATACAATCTTTACATGGCCCTTCGAAGTCAAGGGGAATTGTTGGGAGTAAAATATGGCTAATTATCAGTATTTTTCTTTATAAATATGCAGTTTAAATCTGAGCATGCCCAAGAGGCCGACCCAGCCCTCATTGCATTCTGATTCCTCAAAAAACTTAAGTGAGCACTATCTGATATGACACGTTCATACTATGAATTGGTCTTGAAAGACATTAAAATCAGTCTCCAGGATGGTGAACGTTTCTCCCCATCGTTCCATTCTCCTGAAGAGGCTTGATTCAGACAGCCAATTAAGTTACCACCCTTTTACAGATTCAAAACAAACAGAAATTGCCAAAGTTGGTAGTTTCAAATCCCTTGGTTCTTTCAGCTGCCACCAAAGCTGCGTTGCTTTACCACTTGGTATCTATCACTCTTGTGTACTCAGTGTGGAGGGTACTGCCCACCATACAAGACAAAAGGCACAGTGTACTACACGCGTTTCTTGTTGCTCTAAAGAAACACGAAATTCCACCAAAAAGGAAAATTCACATCTAATTTATGCATGTGCCGTGTAAGAGCCGGAAATAAATACAATAAAAGGGAAATTTAGATGTATATATTTTTTGATCACTACATTCAGAAAGAGACCCAGTTATTAAAGATGCTCACATAACATTTTAAGCTTCTATTTTTATAGATAATAAAGATGACAAAAGAATTTTACGGATCTATGCTTGGACCTGTAAAAAAACAAGAATCCCCAAGCACTATAAAGACAGTAATACAGTAATATCCAGGCAGGATGGATGCTTTCAAGGATCCTATGGATCACTTTTCCTTTAGATTTCTATGAGCGTGGCAGGGGTGTGGTGGACACAAAACAGTGACGACACCTGCCTAGACCTGGATGAAGTTTTTCAGAAGAAGCGATGCAAGAAGTGAGTGCAAAAAGGGTACAAAATCTGCTCATAAAGCCATTTAAATTACTGAGGACTAAAAAACTATGAGGAACATCAGAGGTCCCCAAACGAGGCAAAACTGATGACAATATAGCACTCAGTGAAATTCAGCTTGGTAAACGCACAGTAGGAAAGCCATTTTAGTCAGCCATCGTGCAGAGTTTTACATCAGCCATATCGCGTGCAGAAGGAGATCTCAGCATAAACAGGGAGCTCAGCTGAGATTTCAGCACCTTGTGTTTCTGTGATTGCCACTAATGACACGTTAGACTGCAAAGTAGACAGGAGGCGGCGACTACAAAGAATATTTATCATTCACAAGAACTCTCAGAGTGGTATTAAATCTTGCATATCATGACATACTCAGTCTTGAAAATCGTCAACTTGGAGATGACGCCCCACTCGCTGGGGTGAAGCTGATGCACATTGCTCTGAGGCAGCTGGCGCTCTGTACTGCCAGAGACCAGATGAGACTGGACGAACCTCCATTCTGATCCAGTCTAGCAAGTTGTACAGGCTTATGCTTTTGTTGCATTTTAGAGACAAGTATAGGTTTGGACGCGGTTAATTGTGAGTGATTCTTAACAATCCTTACAATGAAGAAGGGAATTCACTTGGGTGATTTCATGGACGTGGTGCACATGAGGTTACACGTGCTAACACTGATGTTAACAATATTGCAGCCTCTAGTTCAGAGGTTAAAATCAGCATACGCAGAAAGCTCATCTATTACAACTGTAGTTTTACAAACAATGGTACATCTCAGCAGCATGGTTAACGCCTGTTAAATGCATGAGCAAATTATGCTCACAGCTAGCAACTGTACAGGACAATGGGCTGGAATACATGTTATAATAAAGGACAGCTTAAGCTCACGCGCTTTGACTTCTTGCATTAGAGTAAGCCTGAAAAATAAACCTGGTGTCAAGCTGACTTTGTGACTGGAGAGATCAGCGAGAAGGACTTAGAGGAGAGGTGGATTTTGCAGGGAAAAAACAAACCCAGTCTTTCGAAAAGTATGTCATAATGAATGCTGTTCCTGGAGCTCCAGGAAAGATAAGTTGTTCCTGTTGAAAAGACTTTCTCTTTTTGGAACCAGAAACATGTAAGTAATAGCTATATAGAAAGCATACGAAGGAACCACCCTCAAAACAAATCTGCAAGACAAAGTCAGTCAAAAGTTACTGAATTTGCTGAAAAAAATACTATTTTTTTGAAGTGTCTGATCTTTGCTGGAGGATCTTAGGGCAACACCTTTGGAGCACCCATATGGTAGAGCTACCTGTCATTGTATCTGAAGGATCATCCATTTGCCTGCCCCCTGACACAGAACACGTCACTATCAGCAGTGTTGAGCTGAAGCTGGGCAACCAGTAAGAGAGGAGAACCTTTGTGCACAACTCCAAATACAGTTATGCTGAGTGCACGGAAGAAATACTACTCCAAAGTGTTCGTGTAACCGCCTTTTAACCACCCACATATATGGAATGCAAATACCTCTATGTACACCTCCACAGAGACGTGCAAACTGCTGGCTGTGTACAGTACAACAGCTGAACAATCCAAACTCAACTTTTTGGCAGCGCAGTTACAATCTCAATATACAGAAATGGCTGCAGCATTTGAGTACCATCTGTAATGCCGACAGTGCTTTGGGGTTGCCTTTACCAAACGCTGGATCAGATGTGAATGGCATTTAAACTAACAGATGCAACAACTGACGGCTGAAAGAAAAGCAACATATGAGAAACCCATATTCCAGACCGAAAGAAAGGTGATTCACAAGTAGGAAATCTCAGCACTTCTGCTGAATGTTTTGACCTCTGTAGTGGCCAGTTCCTGTTTATTTCTCTCAGATCTTGGATGGAAAATCTCAGGTATCTAATTTAGGATCGGAAATTCTCACCAGGTGGAATCCGGTGCAAGTACCTGAGCGCTGCATGCGGCCGTCTCTTTTGGGTGTTAACCTCTTCAATGGGCCTTTTTAGCCCATTTCGGTATAATGAAAGATACAAAGGGACAATAAGCAGTTCTCTCTTCACAGTTTACAAAGTGCTCATCAGTGCACCCTACGTAGCAAATATTACTTGCAGTTTCCAATTTGGCCAAGAGATGGTACTACGCGTATACACAGCCATCACAAGGCAGCGGTGATGGGATACATACCTGGCTTGGACAAGGTGACCTCCAGAGGTCCCTTCAAAGCTCAGCCGTTACGCAATTCTGTGAAAGTAAATCTATATTGTAGATCTATGTGAATCTATGCTGTAAATGACAAAAACTGAGAGAGCCCGTATTTAGCTTAAATGACGCATGTAAGCAAGCAATTGTAAAGTTTAATATGCAAATACTAAGAAAAACCAAGCTCACCGGACCATGTTGCACAGCAGCTATCTAGTATAAATCCAAATCTCATTCTGGAATGGCTACAACTACCTCCGAATGCATCACTGCTTAGGTAAGATACGGGTCCCCTTTTCCTATTGTATGTGTGTCTACACTGATCTCTATTTGCTATTTTATGGCCTAGTCATTCAATATCTTCAGGTTCCTCGACAACTTTTCCATAGCTGCCTCCCTCATCTTTACTGCTTGGAATAACTGAGCAAGCTTTGCCGCCTCATGGCTTTTTAGCAGCTTCTCAAATTATTTATGAATTTGTGGAAGATCATAGATGTCTGCAGAACTACTGGTGACTCACTCCACAGTGAAAACTGTTTATTTCTGATGTCTTATTTCCTGTCTTCTGACCAATTATTTATCAATGCAGTGACCTTCCTTTTATATTACGGCAACTTTAAGAATGTATTTAGTCCAAATCTCCAGTATGATATTTTTAAATAGTCTGCATTATGCTGCAGAAACTCTATTTTTTTTAAGTTGTTGCTTTTAACAAGTTTCCTCATTTTGAAGTGGTTTCACTTTTTTGCGTTGGGCACAAAGGCAATGGATGTATTGACCTTTTATTTTTTCTCCTTGAAGGGTTTAGGATCTAAGTAGCTCAGGGGCAATGCTGGAGAGCAGCTCTTCAACACTTACCTTTGAAGTGCATTCTGTGCATTGTTTAGAACCAAGTTAAGATTTGCATTTCCTTCTCTGGGGTCCCCAGTGCACAGCTCTTTGAAGAAATTGTCACTGGCTGTATTTAAAGGCTTTGCATCCCACTGTGGAATTCAACCTCATCTGTAGCTAGGAAAAGTCACCCCTTTCTGCTCTTTAGTGTTGTCAAGAGATAAGAGAGTCCTCAACTTCTGCACAGCACGTCAGCAAGATAAGCTGAAGGAGAAGTGGCGACATCACGTCCCACCCTGTACAAAGAAATTGAACAAACAACGTTGCAAGTGGATAATTTCTAAAGAAAGCTGAAGAAAGGAGCCATTGCCCACCAGAGCAAGCGGGAGCTGAGGACTGCCACGGTACGGGGAACTAGACATGGGCCAAGGTAAGCAAAAATCACTTTGGTTAGTCCCAAGCATTTGCCAGTTGTCTGCCAGGAAAAACAACTGTCCCTGCTCTGAGACAGTGTTCGTGAGGCTTGCAGAAGAGGTCAGCTTCTTACAGAGTGCTCTAAAGGCTAAGGGAGTTCAATTCGCACGGAGGAATGCAGAAAAAGGGGCAGCAAACAAAAGCAGGTATCAATGCCTATCCGGAGCTTGAGAGAAGCAGCGAGAGGCAGCTGAGGCAGACATGTGAGAGTCTGGAAGAAAGGCAAGAGGGTTATCCTTAACATAGGGGTGGGGAGAGGTACGCCAGGCTACAAAACTGAGGCAGAAAGATGACAAGTTTTAGCCACTTGAGCAAGGAGAGGGGCCGGGTTCCAAGCAACCTTGACAAAGTGACAATAAGATCCATGAAAAGTCACATGAAGGGGAGGGAGCCAGACTGCATATGACTCACCAGCCTACAAGACAGCCAGAACAGCCATCTTCATCACAGAGAAGAAAATACATGAGGTCAGAGCTGGCTCTGTAAAGCTTAAACTGGTGCAGGGCTATGAACTGCGACAGCCGCAAAGGGATTTGAAAGCCAGACCAGAGTCATTCACTGAAAACAACACATGACAAAATTCATATGGGAAAAAAAGAAACAAAGCACAGAATCCAGTGAGAGTCCCACAGCAAACACCGAAGGGAGAACAGCAATGGGAGAAGGTATCAATGCAGAGGACAAGGCCAGTTAGACATAAGGAGAGAGCAGACCAGTGAAAACGGCAAAAAGTAGTAGTTGTGGCTTTAGCACAGGAGCAATGGCTTTAGATAGCAGTACTTTAGACAGCAATACTCTGTGGATTTTATGCTTTTTTTTAGCTGGAACAAAGGGAGAAGGCTGGCTCAGCAAGGGGAGGTAGGTGACAGGATGTGTCATATAAGGGGCAGCAGTGACAACACACAGGTTTCAAGGATCTTAGTGATGAGTTGGGAGCTGAAGACACGAGGTCAGGATGATCGCAAAACTAAGAAAATCTAGGCTGTTATCTGCTTCTCAGCAGGAAGTCTGGAAAGATTAAGAACACCACCAAAACCAGAAGTGCAAGTCTATGATCTCACTACAGCTATTGAGCAAGCAATTGGGTGCTTGAAATTGTGGCAATGTTTTTCTCTCTTCTGGTGATGGACAGAAACGTGAATGATGTGTATGATGCTTGTGTAGGAGACAGGAGGAGCTCTTCTGTCTCCTGCAGTTCTGGGTGTGAGATACGGTGCAAAGAAGGAAAAACTGGTGTTTGATTTGCTGCCATCCAGCATAGTTCCAGGACTACACAGCCATGTTGCATTGGAACCAGCAGTGAAGTTTGCACCAGTGGCTGGTCTTTGGTGCATATCAGACATACATAGTGGAGTAACTGCTGGAAGAGCTGGCACCCACACTGCAAGTGGGGTGTAATAGTTCGACTCCTGTGCACAATTACAATGATGTATCCACGTGGAGAGATGCTGCTTTGACTGCCATCGGTGCCCTTGAGTACACAGGGTAAGAGTCCAAGTGTAGTCACAGTACATGCTCAGTGCTAACCACAACATCTGTATCACTTGAATGCTCAGGTCTGTTCCATGTCCTTTCCTGGGCAGGAAGGAGCTTTTGCATAATCACTTGGTTCACTTAATGATGCTAAGGTACAAGCAAAGGCAGCTCATTAGCCACTTGACACAGGAACAACCAAGCTCAGAGTGAAGGCCCTTACAGTTACTGAGCAGAAAATCTGAAAGGCAGGCGGACAGTGTCTGAGTAGAGAAACACACGATTTGCTGGTTGTGTGTCTCAGGATGTGGCCCCAGGCCAGACTGTGGGCAGCTCGCAACCCCAAATTCATTCCATATCCTCTCATTCTACAGGTCTGAGCATCAAAAACTGTGATTTAAAGATCACAATGAACAACAGCAACCACCACACAAAAGAAATCAGCACTGAAAGGCTTATGGTGAGGCGGGGGCAGCCATTCACCATCACTGTGAGCTTCTCAGCTCCAATACACAACTACCTGCGGCAGCTGACGAGGACCTCCCTCATAGTACAGACAGGTAACATCATTACCATGCCTATCAGAGCTCTGGTCCTCCGCCCATCTGAAGAACAGAGCTGGTGGCAAAAGCCGTCTCCCAGAGCTGGAGTAAGGTGCCCACATTGAGAAGTGAGGCCAGTGAACAGTTCATCTAAGGCAGAGTCGAGTCTCCTGCTCCTGGGACTGCAGGGTCAAAACTAGATCTCTTTCCAGAAGAGACACTGCAGCACAACAACCCAGGCAGGTTCATTACTCCATGATTTGAAAGTACTCACAGGATCTCTTCTCTGTCCTTTTGGTTTAGGAATGTTCAAACTTAGCTAGCCTGTTACAGGTATCTTCTGTAACAGAGTGTTTTCTCGTGAGCCCCCTGAGAAGGGCAGCAGCATTCAGCCCCAGTTTGTTTTACCGTAATCTGAGCATTTGCCTGTGACTTTTGTGACAAGATACTGAATCCCAGGAGCAGCAGGTCTGCACCGTTCTGGCTGTTCCTGGTTTCCACAAATCTGTGAAATACACATCCCTCTTTCAAACATGGAGGCCTGGGTGCAGTACTAACCTTAGGAAGATCCACTAGGCGTTAAGCTGCTAGAGTTAAGACTCTCTCACAAGAAAGGAGAGCTATGGCTCCAGATAAAGATGAGGTCCCTCCAACCTGCACGGGGTGAGGATGCATGTCTAGAATGGCCACAAACAGATCTCTTTGGTTGCAGGATCACATCCTTCCAAAGCAGATGGAACCCAGACTGAATTTCCCATCTCCAGCCTAGGAGACAAGAAGCAGTGGAGCGCAGCAGTGGAAGAACAGGATCCATGCTTCTGGACCATCTCTGTGAACACGCCAGCCAACGCTCCCATCGGACAGTACGCTCTGCTTTTACATGCCTCCAAGTCTCACCGTCTCCTGGGCAACTTCACCCTTCTTTTTAATCCCTGGTGCCAAGGTACGTGGTCAGAAACAGAAAGGCTGGGATCAGTCACTTCACAAACACAGCTTTTGAGCTCTGGCACTCTGCCTCCACGGAGGTTGACTCTCCCAGTGCTCCCCACTTCTCCTGCCCTGCTCCTCACAGCACCTTAGCAAGGAGGCAGGGGCTAATAAAAGCTGAAAGTGCCTCAGCACTTCTGCCTCCTTCCTGGAGTACTCCACTGCCAGAGCCCCATCCTCCTGCTAAGGGAAAAAAGTTTGATAAAGTATTTCCTATAATAGAGTTTTAAAGATGAGTCAAGATGATAACTGTTCTGATTAAGGCCACTGTATCTTTCTTAGGACTAGAGAAGACAACAGGCAGGAAAGTAAAAGAGCTAGCTACTGCAATAGCCTAGGTCTGGAGGAACTTTTTGAACAAGGAAACAGAGATGACAAAGAAATTCTTCTTTCCTGTCCGATTCAGAATCTGTGGTATTTTTCCAGGGCAGAATGTCAGGGACTGATGAAGTCCCTGGAGTGAAGCGGAGTCTGCTGATGTGAGAGATGCAAGTGCATGTGGGACCAGGAATGCTTTCTTCCTGATGCTTTTTTCCTCTAATCTAGATGATGAAGTGTTCTTGGCTAATGAAGCACAGCGGCAGGAGTACATTTTAAACCAAGAGGGTATCATCTACTGGGGGACTGAAAATGCAGTCCTAGCACAACCCTGGGACTTCAGTCAGGTAAGCAAGAGGTCCAATACGTCCGTGCTGTCTTAGAGCCACTAGCAGAGGAAGGCTGCATATCTCCCCTGTGTACAGGACACCACCCATTTCCATACTGTGACTTTGATGAAAGAACTTGTTCTCTACACTCACTGTCTTTGTCTAAGACTGTGCAGGAGAACAGAGACCTGTGTATGAAGTCCTATAACCCAGTGTATGTAATATAGATGAAGAAATGCATTGATCTCTATCTGGGCTTTGTGTGCCTTCCTTTCATCAACAGATACAAAAGCATTTAACAGAGCTTAGTAATACTGTCTCTATTTTACAGGCAAAGTGAGGACAAGTAGATCTTCCAATTTGCCCAAGGCCACCTGACACAGCCAGTGATTAGAACGGTAGTGCCACCAGATCACAAAAGTACCTCTGTGCCAACCTAGAGAGTGCTCCAGAAAACCATCATTTTCCCTCAATCAGGGGATGCAGTATCAGGCTAATACATTTCCCACCTTGCTTTAATAAAGCTGTACGTCTGCATTTACTATGTTGTGCTCGCCCTCCAAATCTCTGCCTGGAGCTCTCCTCCACAGCCCACTTACACAAGAAATGGCAAAATCATCTGCAAAATTACAAACCCTGGCAGGGACTCCAGAGAACAAATGTTCAGGCCGAATCTCCTAAAATGATGTGTTCTTGTTTCAGCTGGAGGAGGATATTGTTGACGTCTGCTTCATGCTGCTGGATGTAGGCGAACGCCATCAACGAGACAAGGATCACACCCAGCGCAAGAACCCTATTTACATCTGCCGCACAGTCGCTGCCATGGTAAGGGGAGCAGAGAGAAGCCCTGACCCTGGCAGGGGAAACCCGAATGCAGAGCGAAGGCCAGCAGCTTCTCAATCCCAGTTTATGGCAACCAAAGAGGAAGCCTGCCCAGGGCTATTCCAAGCAATTGCTCCTGCCCATCTCCAGCCCTTCGTGATGTTCCTGCAGCAGACAAGTAGTGCTGCAGGAGTTTCTTAGCAGCGGCAGTACACTTACTGAATAAATCTCAGGGGAGACTGTTGTACCTGTCCTGCTCAGCCGTGACCTTCATGCTTTGCACAAAAAAATCCTTCTGGTTTCATCTGCCTTGGGAGTAGCTTCATCAAACAGGATAAGGTGTACCTAGCAAAGAGAGGCAATTCCTTAATCCATCTGTCTCTCTTCCTTCCCTGCAGCTGAACTGCGATGAGTTTAGAGGAATCCTGACAGAATACGGGACCGGGCAATACTCTAATGGGACACCCCCTTCCAAGTGGCTGGGAAGCAGCCCCATCCTCCAGCAGTGGGTTGCATCGCACTTCAAGCCTGTCCGCTACGGGCAGTGCTGGGTGTTTGCTGCAGTCATGTGCTCAGGTACAGCGGTGGCCAAAGACTTTTGTGTTGAGCAAAGCCTTATTTGGTCTGCAGAACCTCTAGCATATCCCTAAATTCCTGGATTAACACAGATCCCAGTAGGATAACCTTTAATGTTTAGTTGAGGTGAGATGCTCAGTTTCCTCATCAACATACAACATCGCTAGCTTTGAGATAAAAGAGTGTCAGTACACACCGTTCACTTAACACACCTTATCTCCTGAGGGGGCAACGCCTCTTGCAAAGTCCAAACAGCAGGCCTGGTGCCATTCCTAACAGACCTAGCACCAAAAAAAGGCTCTACATCCACCAGCAGAGGCACCCTTAGGGCAGGATGCACAACTGATTCACAGCTCTTTCTTCTGCGCAGTTCTAAGGTGCCTGGGAATTCCTACCAGGGTGGTGACAGGCTTTACGTGGGCTCACAACACTAACAGCAACTTGAGCGTGGATGAATATTATGATGAAGATGGGACACTGCTTACACAAGACAAGAGTGCCCGTGTCTGGTAAGAAAAAGTGGCAGGGCCCAAGCAAGAATTTGAGCCAATACCCAGATCTAGGAGTGACAGGAGGGGGAAGAGAGATGAACAGCTGCAGGGAGGTGGACAGGAGACACCTCAGCGGAGATCCTGTCTACATGACCTGTTCTTGAGACATCGTCGCAACTCAAACTGAAGAGTGCCCTATTACTAGGGACTACAAAGGAAGAATGATAGCCCAGCCCAGCTGGAAAAACGCCACTTGTGTCAAAAGCCATGGTCTCTGCTCTCCTCAACAGGCACTGAGCTCCTTCAAAGGAGCATTAATTGGCTGTGGTTTGGCTAAAACTTTACTGTACCTCAGGACTCAGTCCCTTGGTATAAGCAGTGATGTTGTCTCTTGCAGGACCTTCCACGTTTGGAACGAATGCTGGATGGCTCGAGCGGACTTGCCACCAGAGTACAACGGGTGGCAGGCACTGGATGCCACCTGCCAGGAAAAAAGCAAAGGTAAGATATCAAAGACGGGCTTGGGGGGGAGTGGAGCAGGGAGCAAATAAAGCAGTTCAATATTCCTCCCTTCCCCAACTTTCAATGGAAGGATGCAAAAGGACAGGGACTTAACCTGTTGACTTTGAGCACTAAATCATCATTCATCTGTTTGGCTTGTGCAGCTCCTGTAGCCCTAAAAGCTCTGACAGTGCTGCTCCCTAATGTCCTCCTAAACTAGATACTTCACCGCTCCCAGTATAGATCTAAACCAGGCATGGGTCTAGTTGGTAAAGCATCTGAATCTTAACTGGGCCACGTTTTCTCTTCAGGTGCATCCTTCTGTGGGCCAGCCCCTGTTAAAGCCATCAAGGAAGGGGACACAGACGTTGATTATGATGTCTGCTATTTCTTTGCTGCCATCAATGCCAAGTGCCAGGTCTGGATACAAAAAACAGGTGACACCCTCAAGCCAGCTTTCGGTGGCACAAAGTACACTGGCAACAACATCAGCACCAAGAGTGTGGGCAGTGAGCGCTGTGAGGATATCACACACAACTACAAGCATCCTGAAGGTATGAGGTAGGCAAGTGGTCGAGCACATTCCCTGCCAGTGTTACACACAAAGAGCAAAGGACTAGAGAGCAGAGCCATCCCAGAGCATCCGGGTCATCCGCTTCTCCCTACTTCCCATTCTCGAATGGCACAAGAACACCTTACTCTTGCTGTCTACAGAATCAAAGCACAGGTCATGCCCCAAATTTCATCCTGCTCAATTACATTAACCAGCTCTCTAGAAGGCCAGGCCTTTCTTCACCAGGCACTTTCGTGTCTGGAAAACCTTCTTTCCTGATTTCTGTTACCTGTATACTCTGAACGTTCACCTCCCCTTACCCCTGTAACATATAAAGATGTATTTCAGACTCCAGCTTTCTGAAAAGGACTGTTGTGCTCCCAGATACTGTCTAAACCCCTCCCTCAAAAAGCTGCTCCCCCTTCACAATCTATTACTGGGTGCCGTTTCCCTGACCCAACCCTGCCACCTTATCTCAGCCTACGGCATGTTGTCTCCTTGGCTGCCGTCCATCACAAGAGAACACTGTACTGAGCCCAGCGACAGCTATAGTTAGAGGCCACTGCCTTTTACTCTGTCAGATGTTAGCACCAAGGTGCTTTAAAAACTTTGACGAGTCTTTCCAAGTAGAATCTTTCAGGTACATCCAGTGAATGTCCTGTCAACTGGAATTCTCAAACTGCTCCACCCAGAAGCACAACAGGGTATCTCCCTATGCTCTTAGAAAGAGATATCTGCAGTTCTGCCAGCATAATTCAACACCATCGTTCTGCATTTACTGCTTCATACCAGTAAAGAATACTAAAATATGTGCTCCCTCTCTTGTGACAGGTTCTCTTCAGGAAAAAGAAGTACTTGACAAAGCCTACAGAAAGATACAGAAACTTGAGACAACCACCAGCAGCAGCGAAACACAGTTTAGCTTCATTCCTACTGCCCCTGAAGAGCCAGTTAACCTTTTCATCCACCTCCAGTCCAAGAGTTCTCTGACACTGGGACAAGATGTTCCGCTTTCCATTGAGGTGTTTAACCACAGTGGTGGAGAAAAGGCTACTCACCTGGTAGTTGGGGCCCAGTCTCTACATTATAATGGTGTGCCCATTACACAACTTTGGAAGGAAGAGTTTCATTTTACCCTCAAAAGCAATGAAGGTAAGAACTCTACTGGGTGCATGGCTAGAACAGTATATCTAGTCCTCTCACTTCCGGAAAAATGCGCTTAGCCACAAGTTTACAAAAGGTTGGCTGAATAGTTCACTGTAGGTGATTGAAATAAAACACTTCGGCAACATCACCTTGGAGATTTTGAATCTGGAAATCCAGTTGGGATCACTTTAAGCTTTTAAATGCTGCAGCTTTTAGTACAAGATTGGGCACTACACACTCGTAGGTGCCATGCAGGCTAAGACCAGACCGTAATTATCATCCGCATTGTCATCTGTGTTTCACTACTCTGTATTCCAGCTAACAGCCTGCAGGTCTTTGTGCCTTACTCACAATACAGAAAAGAGTTGGGAGAGAACCACCTGCTTAGGCTGACTGCTGTGCTGAAGGACGAGGACTCCTTCTACATCTACTTCGCACAGGAAGAGATCAGCATTTGTGATCCCCCTCTCGCTATTGAGGTTAGACCCATCTATCATTCTGGTACTGCAGTAGTGAGAAAACAGCTTTTATAGTCACAAGCAGCAAAAAAATTCTGCTGGGTTGAGTGGCTCTCCTCATGCTGTCTTCTTCCAAAGCACGGAGACATCAGTTTGGGAAAGGCGAGTTGTGCCACACTGTTGTATACAGTACTCCCACTTCTACCTTGTCTATGCGTGAGCATAAGGAAACCCCCATGACTCCTAACTCAGTCACCGGCCTGGAAATCAGAGGCTGCAGAAGGAAACTACAGCAGCATACTGTAGTTGAGAAGAAAGTATGCTGGACACTGCCTCTTCTGGCATCTCAGGCTGAGATCTCTGGCACGAAAAAAATCATTTATCTCCCTTTAATCATAGAAGAATCTTTTTCCTTCTCTCAGTTTCAGCTCATTTCCTTCTTTCAACAGTTTCCAGAAAACATGGTACAGTATCAGCCAAGCACCGTGAAGATCAGCCTCCTGAACCCTCTCTTCGAACCCTTGGAGAAGTGTGTGATAGTGGTTGCAGGGCGAGGGCTCATTTACAGACAAAGGAAGTACAGGTAATTGCAAATGGATTGATCTACGAAAGGTAAATGGAAAGAGAGACACAATACAAGCCAGAGAAACTCTTGCACAGGAAGGGCTCTCCTCAAAAATAAGCAGGCAAAACATGGCAAGAAGACACTGCTACAGCTTGAAGCCCCAGGCATCCCATCCTTTATTTACAGATAATACAAGTTTTCACACTGAAATGGAAAAAAGCCAGATAACAGAACTTTGAACAGATGTGTAATACATAAGTTGAAGCCAGTATGGCATTTGTGAAAGCTTCAACCCCAAAGGCCTAGACAGCAGAAGGAAAGCCCCCTGCCAACAAAAAGTGCAATGCGAAGTACCACAAGACTCCGGCAGAAATACACATTAACTAAGACAACAGGTCACTGAAATGAGCAATGAAATTTAGAAATTATTTGCTGTTGAGAAATCAACTGGTTTTTAGCTAGCCACTTGAACATCCGTAAGTGGGGTAAAACTATACTGTTTGTGACATATCTTTCCACCCATTACCCACTGTCAGCAATAAAGACAGTCCCTTGGTACAATTTTAAGTATTGAAGAACCAGGCAAACCTGACTTGGCCAAGAGTCACGCAAAAAGGCATGCTCCCCTTCACACGTAAAAACCTCCACATTTCTCTCAAGAAGCTGCATTAGAATAAAGTAACCTTAGATGCCTCCATGGGGAGTTCAACCCTCCGGTTATATCTCCCTCCCAAACTACTGTCAGATCACAGTTCCATTGTGGTAGTTTAAGTAACTGCTAGCCTTCTCTATTATTTTTTTTCTTTCCTTTTTTTGGCACCATACTCCTGTCCAGCAAATGCATCTCGTGGTCCCCGGGAACTAGAAATATAAAGAGGTGCGCTTCCTGTATAATCCCTTCTTGCCTTTCAGGTTGGGGTCTGTGCAACCTGAAAGCAGTCAAGAGCTGCTAATCCCACTCACCCCCATCCAAGCAGGGCCCCGAAGACTCACTGCACGTCTTACCTGCCTTCAACTCCAGAACCTGAAGAGCTACAAAACTATAGACGTTGCAGCTGCCTGATGACCAACCTAGAACAGGTCCTGCTGTCCTGCTTACAAGAGTGGTCATGATCTCTGCCCTGATCTTAGGCAAGCACAGATATTAACAGTTTAATTAAAGTTACATTTAAAACCATGTCTGACTGATTATTTGTACAAACTCAACTCTCTCTCATCTGCCACTATGCCCGCTCTCCAGTTTTATAAGTTGAACCTTACTGTGACAAAGATGGGCTAAACTCTCGAGCAGACGTTGCATTTCTCACCACGCATATGTGCTGAACCCACCACTGCTTAATCATTTTTCCCTACCTGTGGCAAAAAAGGACATCCTAGAACTTTAAAGTGATGATAGATGTAGCATTTCTCTATAGATAAACTCTTATACAGATCCTTCACATTGGTAAAGTAGTAAATAATATTTCCTACTACTTTCTGCAAAAATAGAAAAGAGAAAGATAGTTCACTCTTCTCTAAGGTTAGACAGGAAATAGCAGCAGTGCTGCATATTTTTTAATGGTTCATCGGACTGCTTGCAAAAGAAGCAAGACCCTTTCCTTCTGTGTATTTCCTCTGCCACCTGGAAACAGATAAAGTCACTCATGCAAATCTAGCAATATTTTATTGTTCTTTGAAGCCCACAGCAGTTGTAATGTCTGAAGAATGGGGCACATTCACAGCATTAATATGCAGCACTGCACCGTCCCATGAATCCAAGCAAAATGACACCTTCTGCAATAGCAAAGAGCAACTTCCTGGCAAAGTTCTACCAACTGCAGTGAAGTTCTCTCCTAAAAACATTGTTCTCATCATTATCTCAGTAGCTGGAGAACAGCGAGATTCCCTGGAAAAGCATTTGCCAGAGCCAGTGGCAGCAACACATGTAGAGATGGAAGAGCTAAAGTTGACCCTGTGTGAAGTTCTTGATTTTGTTCATGTTGTGATCTACTGCATCAGTTAGAAACTGCACCCAGCCTTCCTCTGATGGTGGACAGACATGGCTTGTCCTGCAAAAGTGGAGGAAATTCATTAGGAAAGCCTCCTGGGTGTCTTATACCTATATATCCAGACAACACACGGGTATTGCAAAGTGCTGAATTACCACAGCATTAAGACAGGACTGCTATAGCCCCAGAGTGCTTTGAGCAAGGAAGAACCCACATCTACGTCTCTAGTCCCAGACCTTCATGCATATGTGTGTGTCTTCAGTGGGAACCACTTTCATCCCTACCATCCTCTTCTTACTCCCATCTCTTTGTGACTGGATAACATCGTAATTATTCCAAAATGCCGGCATTTACTGTCTAGAAATGAGTCATCTTTGACAGGAGGCAGAAAGATATCAACCTTCATAGCAGGGAACACACACGTATAAAACCGTAACTCATACTCACTTTGCAATCTCTAAGACTTTCTTTAATACTGAGGCCAACTTAGCAGCCTAGAAAGAAACAAAAGGGAAATAAAGTGAGCCAAACACGGAAAGAAGGGGGCTCAGCAGTATTGGAAAAGAAAGGGGGGTGCAGGAATGCCCAACACAGCCAAGAATGAGTAAAACCGACACAGATCCTGATGCAGACATTATCTATCACTGCCATGCTCAGAGTGTCTCCCAGCCTACCACTGGCTGGGACAGATGAAAATAAAGACAGGCTATTTTTTAAAGCATACGTTAAAATGCTTTTTTCTTTAAAAAGACAAGCCTATTAGAAATTGGTAACTGATATTAAGGCATGAAGTATAAGTGACAGACTGTAATGCTATTTGATATTAAGCAATACTTTTTGGTTTTTTTACCCCCAAAAAATCAAGCCACTGGCCAAAGGCATGAAACCAGAATTAAGTATAAAAAACCCCTCAGACAGGAGAAGATACATACTTAATTTATGATAGAAGGGACCCCTGGAACTCATCTAGTACAACCTCCTGCTCAAAGCAAGGCCTACCTCAAAGTTCAGTCAGGTTACTCAGCGCCTTGACAAGTTTTGAGTATTGCCAAAGACGGAGATTCCACTGCTTCTCTGAGGAGCTTGTTTCAGTGCTTAACCACGCTCACTGTGAGAATTTTTAATTTGTATTTTTAATTTAGATAACTTCATTTGAGCAAGTCTACATTACCCAAGGGAGAAAGAAGAGATGCCACAGCCTTAGACCTCGCTTTACTGAGGTACTGTCATTGGATGTCTCTATGGATTACGGTGAGCCAAAGCTCAAGTGGCCATGCTCTTCCCTGAAGAAGTAAAGACGACGCATGCATTTCCATCTGAATGGACCTAAGTGTGCAAGAACCAAAGGGGACTCTTCATCCCTAAGAACCTGTTACTGAGACGATCACTAACACCTACCTCTCCCTGACAGTCACATAATCCCTCCAATTCAATTTCTTCCCCTTCTCTACAGCCAAGTGAGTAGACCCGCATGCAGGCTGCGGATACTTACATTGAGTCGCACAGCCAACTCGTTCACAGGTGGATACATGCTCAGTGCCAGCTCGTCAACACTTGAAGAGAAGAGAGGGGAGCAACGGAAGAAAGGTCATGATAGCACAACTCATGGATCCTGGTCAAAGCACACACTCACCCTGAATGTAAGTCAGGAACCGCAGTGTGTGACAAGGAGACAAAGTCAGTCATACCCATGGGATGCGTCTCACTGCCTTCTCAGACATCTGCGTGACACTCACACCTTAGTGTAAGACATGGCCACAGCTCCACCCCAAGCTGCAACATAGGTTCCTCTCCTATCTCGCACAACTCTCAACAGCCTATGCCATAATAGTTTTCCCACCACACCTGCTTCCACCACCTGCTCACAGCTTTGATATCCTCAAGATCTTCCTAATCCATTCTCTAGACCTCAAGAAAGACAGGGACTGCTCCGGAGCAGAAAGCGACATGGGGAGAGATCTGCTTACCTTGGACTGATCTCATTAGCAATGTCTGCAAGATCATCCAGCTGAGCGATCTGCTCTGGAGAATCAACTTTGCCATAAGCCTTGACTACACCCAAGACCTTCTTCAGGCAAGCTTTAGAAGCCTTCATTAATCCCATGCAGGAGCTAAGCAGCTTCCGGTCAGCTTCTGACCAATATGTATCTCTGTTGCCCCGAAAGCCCAGCTCTTCATCTTCCATGATGTCACTGTAGGGGTCTTGCCCTTCCACCAGAGCCTGTGAACACAGATACACCAAAAGCTCAGAGCCTGACATCAATTCCAGCAATACCCGGCAGAAAAGGGAAAACATAATCTAGAAATCATACAAATAATTTACGGAGGAATTTCTCTCCAACCATCATCTCAGTTGCCAGGTTCTGTTAACTCTAGCAGGACTGGATTAAGAAAAACTAATCCCCCACTCCAATTCAACAGAGCAAACAGCAAGAACCTGGCAAATAGTGCCATTCTTACATCAACCTAAACCGCATCCCCCCCCGGCCCCCCACCCAATTCAGGATATGGCATTACAGAAACCATATATAAAGTAAACCACGCTTGAGGTTCAAAACTCATTAAGATCCAGGCACAATATAATAATCTAGCTCATATCAGAAAAAATTTAAATCAAAGCCTGTATATAAAACAACCCGTGTTCCATCATTGAACCATCACTGCAGGTTCCTCAAAGGCTTAGGGGCTTCCTTACATGTTCCATCTCCTCCAGAGCATCCTTGACCACACCTAGACATGCAGCCAAAGCTGACGCAACTGCTGCCTGGTTATCTGCAAAAGCAAAAGGACAAAAACCGTGCCACTGCACTGATTCAAATCAGCTTGCAACAATGTTCATCTAGGTTTATGATGATTAGATCTTGACATTATAGGATCGAACTTTTTGCAGAGCTCAGAGCTGCACTGTTGCCATGCAGAGTCTGGCCTGGCTTCCAAGCTTATACATTTTAGGAACAGCTGGGTTTTGCAGAATGAGCGAGCCTTCATTGTACAAGTTAGAATGCCCTTGCAAAGGCAACTGACATTCCAAGACAACACATCTTAGTCTTGTTGCTCTACAATACAATGCTCACCTCGTGGAAGGCTAGACACTTGCTCACATGCCTCCCACACGCCACCGGTTGATATAAGCTGTTCCTGAGACAAGCTGAAACAAACAAAGCCGCCCAAAGTTAGACTCAATAATGGCACTCTGATAGACTGTGTTATTATTTTCTGCACCAAGGATGATGCATGCTAGTAGAAGCTCTGCTGGAAAAACGTCACGAACCAACTTGTCACTAGTATCTCATGTCTGTGTAAAGCAAAAAGTACTGGCTCCTACTGAGTTTAATTACCTGTTGGAACAAGAAGCAGAAGCTTCTTACAGAAGACTCTCAAGGTGCTTAGGCGTATTATTTATCTTTCAAAATCCATGCCAATCAGAAGTCTGTATCAGAGATTGCTGACCTCTGCCTAAGGGCAGTAGCGTGTAATCCATAACAAGAGGAAGCAGTCCATAGCAGTCCGGTAACTACCTTTATAAACTTGTGCAATCATTGCATATAACAGTTCACTCCAAGGGCAAAAACTGCCAAACAGTGCCGATGCTATCCAGCACGTTCATGGGAATCCTGCTCCCACCATCTTTCCTTGTCACAGACAGGATGAAAATCTATTGTGCATGTAGGCAAACGTACCTGACTCAGTCACTGGGACAAGAGGGTACTGTCAGGGCCTTGAGTGTATTTCACCCTCCTAGGAGTTTAGATGGCTCAGCTGAAGAGTTTAGTTGGCTTAAATACAAGGTCAGCTCCTCTGCTGACAGAAAGCATTGTGAAGAAAGACAGAAGTGAGGGCCAGCCCCTCCTTACCCTATGAGGCGCTTTTACCCAGAGGCTGTTTCACTGGGCCCAGTTTGTGCTACATTGCAGATGTGCAGCAGTTATGTCTGCACCCAGTCTCATACCCTTTTGACTCTGACGTGGATCCACACACACTGATTTGACCTTCCTGCCTTGACCTCAGACCCGACTCATCGTAATGGGTGTGCTGGGCAATCCCTGGATGGTGTCTGATGCTGGTTACTCTGTCTGGACTTGACCCTGACTTGCTGGGCTGTGTTTCCAGATTGACCTCAGGCTTGCCTGATGATCTGGACTCTCAACTGAACCTCACTACCCTCACCAGCACTGCTCTGCTCACTCAGGCACTGAGCGACAGTGCCTTTGCTGATGAGGCCACTGCCTCTTCCTGCCTCATAACAATGCTCTGCTTCTGCCTCCCCCCTTCCCTTAGGAAGCCGTCTGCACATGTTGCTTCCTAAAAAGTATAAATTTAACTTTTTTTTTTTCCTTTTTCCGGAAAATTACTACCTCTCCAATGGAGCACTGAGAATTGTTTCTGTGAGTTGGATCATTCCTTCCACTACTTCAGTGGTAGCATCTCGTACCATCTTCCGAAGAGTAGTACCTGGTTGAGATTGAGAAAAAGCAAGAAAGTTGACACAAAGCACCAACTGGAAGCAACTGCCGCAGATGAACGCACAGACTGCTCTGTTTGCACAGATACACTGTATAAATGAAGCCACAGGTATTTTGAAGGAAGCAACATGTTTAATGAGTTTCCCACTTCCAAAAGGACTTTGGACAAGAATCTCAATACTTTATAAATACAAATGTCCAATCAAAGATATAACTGCCTACATTATCGGGCGGTTGGACTAGATGACCTTTAAAGGTCCCTTCCAACCCAACACATTTTATGGTTCTATGATTATCACTCTTTCACAGACGGAAATCTGCAGGAGTAGACACAGAAGTGGTTCATTCATAAACATGTTGCAAATTCTACAGAACAGCTGATAATGGGACTACCTGCTCACGATAACTTCTTTCCTGCAGATACCAGATCTCGGATCAGGCTCTGAAATACCGGGTTTCTTCATATAGAGGTGAAGGACCCACCCACCCTATGTAGTGGTGACTGCCCTGCTGTCACTGTCTCACCTTGGCCCTTGGGGAGCCAGTAGTACACTGTGGCAACTGCAAGAATGGCGTTTTGGACATCTTCACTCAGTTTCCGGCAATCCTGAAAATGGAGAGGCAAAAGGATTAATCGTGAGTAGTGCACGGCTGCACCACATTTAGAAGGTCTCACAAGCAATCACCTACACTCAGATTGCTTTGATAAAAGGGAAGCACAGTAATGGCCATCTTGCTTGAGAAACAAATACAGCACAACAGGAAGATACAGTAAGCAAGCTGTATACATGATAAGCCACCTCATGATTTGATAACAAAACACGCCCTGGTGTGGTGGTCATGCATTAGAGAGAAAGTAGTAGCTTAGATCGTTATTCTGAACCGAAGGTCTTTTTTTTCTTCTACAAACGCAGGTGGGATAAAATTATCTCAATTAAAAGCAAAAATATTGCATGTTTTTTGTTAGATCTAAGGTCTGTATTTTCCAATATGCTGTCCCTTATCAGCTGTAGATGTTAAAGGAAAGAATGTAAGAATACTTCCACTTGGCATGCCTTCCTAACTTACAGAAATTAGTTCTCTGGGCAATTCCTGAATTGGATTAACACACTCTAGAATACATATCCCATACCGACATCCCTTGTTTGCGCTGAACCAAATGACTTTGTTTTAGGCAAGTGAATCAGGAGATACGCGAAACTTGTTTCACACTCTGCAATTTCACAGTCTGGGTGGGGGGGAGGTTCGCTCACCTCTGCAGAAGTCAGTGGAGGCCCTGAGAATGCCAGACTCAGCTTTGTAGCTTCCTGTGACGTTACTTTGAATGTCTGACCTAGAAAGGATTCAATGGGAGTAAAAGGACAGAAAGTAACTCGGGTAAAAGAGAACAGAGCAGTCGGACGGGCAACATCTCTGATGCCACTCTACCCTACTGCTTGGTTACCATTTCTTCCTTCCAAGCAATACAAAGACATAAAACTAAATCCCACTACAGAAGATGAAAAATTCCATTGTGTATTTGTGCCATGCACGTTGCATGTGTCCTGCATCTGCATTTTCCCTAGTTAGCATTGATATCCACAACCACACATTGTGCCCTGGTCCGTGACACCTTCACCGGGACGTGCCGCGAGGCTTTGACAGGGACCAAAGGCTTTAAAAAAACCGAGTCGCGACGACCGTTCGATAATAGCGGCTGCTCTGCCAACGCCAACACCCTGGCAAAGGGCTGGAGACCCGCCGGGGATCCCGCTTGCAAGCCGGAGTCCTGCCAGGCACCGGCACAGCGGACCCCGGCCTCCCTCCGCCCGGCCCGGCCCGCTCCAGTGTCGGCCCTGACCCGGCCCCAACCCCGGCCCGCTGCCCCCCGCCCGTACCTAGGGCGTCCCAGAAGCGCGGCAGCTCGAACGGCTCTCGGCCCTCGCCCGGTTCGCCCTCTGTAACGGCAGAGAGAGACCTCAGCCAGCGGAGAGTCGGCTGGGCCCGGCCCGGCCCCCGCCCGGCCCCGGCTCCCACCTCGCAGCCGCGCCAGCACGGCCCGCAGCGCGCCGCCCAGCTCCCGCAACGGCTCCCGCGCCTCCATGGCGGCGGCCGGCGCCCACCCCTCCCTCACCGGCGCCCCCGTCACATCCGCTTCCGGGGAACGGCGGAAGCGGCGCCGCCGCCCCGCCCTCACAGCCGAGACCCAGCGTGGCGCAGCGAGAGACTTTATTAGATAGAGGGGTAGGGAAAGGGCCCGTTACTGCACCCGGCGGAGCTCCTCGAAGTTGAGGAGGTTGTTGGCGGTCTCGGACCAGGCGGGGTGGGTGGCCCCGTCCATCTCGGGGGCCAGGCTGTTGGTGCTGTCCAGCGCGTGGTTGGTGCCCCCGATCACCTCATGGCACTCGGGGCACCGGCTCCTCTCCATCGCCCCCCCGCACTCCCCGATCACGTAGATGTGCCCGTTTTTGCACTTGAACCAGTGGCCGCGGGGACAGCCCACGGCGCTGACAATCTGAACCCGCTCGGCTTCGGAGATGCCCAGCCCCAAGAGAGGCAGGGCAGCACTGAGCCGCTCCAGTTCTGCCTTCGCCGCAGCCTCATCCTGCTCCGTGAACTTCTTCGTCCCTTCCAGGATCCGGCGCACGCTGGCGATCTCTGCCGCAAGCGCTGGGGTGATCATCCCCCTCGCCGCCTCGCACCTTGCCAAGAGGTTCAGCAGATAGGTCAGTCTCTGGAGCTCGGCCTGCAGGTCAGAGAGCTCCTGGCCTGTGAAACTGAGACGCGGCTTATCCAGCCACTCCTGGACTTCATCCAGCCGCTTTCTCAGCCCTTTTCTCTCATTTGCATTGATTTTGCTCATAGAGTTGGTTAGGTCCGCTACGCGTTTGTATAAGTTCAGCTGGTTCTCAATTAGTCCAATACTCTTCTTGGAGAGGTCAGAAGCTTTAAGTTTATCTTCTAGCATGAGGTACTTAAGGGGTAGATTCTTCTGCAGAACAGCACTCCCTGTCAGTGCCACCTGCAGCCTTTGTCTGTTAGATTCAATTTCCTGGGCTGGGCCTTGGATTTTCTCTTTCACCTTTTCTATCTCATCGAGCCGCCTTTTCACAATGGTGCCATATCTCAAATTCTTTCTGATAGGCGTCTGACAGATAGGGCACACCTTCAGCTTGATGACACCATCATCTTCATCCATATAATGGTCAAGGCCTTGGGACTCAAAGACATGGCCACAGTCTTCAAGCTGCACAAATCGAATGTCTGGGTCTTCCTCAAAGCCAAAAAAGATCTGGGTGAGTTCCTCACGGTCACAAACAAGGCACTTCTTTGGGCAGGGCTCTCCGCACAATCCAATACAAGGATGACCACAGCGGAGTAGCTTAGCACATGGTACATTGCAGCGAGGCCTATTGCATGGTTCGGAGCAAAGATTGGTACACTGGTAGTGCTGGCACTGCCACTCGCATGGCTCAGCACATGGAAAACAGCTCTCTCCACATTTCTTTTTACACCTACTGTGGATACAGTGGTTCTCACATTCCCGCTGGCAGGGAGGGCATTCTGCAGTACAAGGCTGCTGGCACTTGTGGGAGCAGACCAAGAAGCGCTTGCAGGGGCTACTACATTGCTTATGAAATCTTCCTTCAAAGCAGGCATGACAGGAACCTGAGCAGGCATGACCACACTGCAGTGTGACAGAACACTTCGTCTTACATTCCACAGACTTCTCATGTTTCATCTCCTCAGTGACCCAGCATTTAACTTGCTGGTCGTGGCCACATTTCAGCGTGACTGTAACCAGTTCAAGACACCACTGAGTGCATTTCTGCCCACAGAATTTGTTGCATGTGTGTCCACAGTCCAACTTTTTCTGACAAGGTTCTTGGCAAAGAAACTCACTCTCTGGAGTAGAGCACGGCACCATCTGCAAGTGGCCACACTTAGAAATAGTTTTCTCTACTCTCACCATGCATGGTCCACAGGGCTCGTAACACGACTGTGGACAGCGGTGCCCATCGGCACAAAGCACCTTTTGACAAGGCTTCAGACACTGATACTCCTTGTGCTGAATGTCATATGGGTGACATGCCCTTGTGCAAACGTGTCCGCAGCTCAGCCTAAATTCACAGGGACGACTACAGCCTCCCTCTGGGACTTTGCTGAAGTCTGCTGCTGTAGATACCAGGGTCTTGGTTTCAGGGTGGTTTTGACAGCAAAGCATCAGTGAGCGGCCAATGTGACCTTTCTCCCGAAGAGTGTGAATAATCTTGCTCCAGAGAGGAACCTTGCCAAGCATTCTCATATTTCCAATACAATACAGCCCTTTCTTAGCTCTGGATAATGCTACACAGATCCGATTAGAGATCTGTAAGAACCCAGTTCTCTCCTCTTTGTTGCTCCGCACAAGTGACAGCAGAATAATATCATTCTCCTCCCCCTGGTACTTATCTACTACGTGAACCTTCACACCTGCAAAGGTCTTGGCTGGCATGAGCTTACGCAGACAGAAAAGCTGTCCAGTATAAGTAGTGAGAATGGTGATCTGAGAAGGCAGATAATCCTGACACAAGAAGTATTTGCACAGTTCCACTACAAACTGGGCCTCATGTGAGTTCTGGTGGCTTTTCCCTTCCTGGATCTCTTGCTCAGGGAAGTCATGTTCCACAAAGTAGAGGTTAGATAAGACACCCTGAAACAAAAGAAAGGAATGTCAGAATTCTAGCTTCCTTCACTGCAGCCTGTTTCCATGTTCCCAATTACCCACTGACAGGAAGACTCTTAAGGAGAGGACTATGTTAGGTGATGTCCTCTTAGATTTCCATAGCACATTCATCAGCTAGGAATTTAAGCTTATTAATTACATTTCAGCTTATTAGTGACATTTCAGTATCCTAATACGAAATCAGTTCTGTGGATGGTTTTATTCCCTATCTTTTCAGGGTTGTTTCTACTGTACCTTTTCAGGTTATAGAAAAGATAAGGTGCTAGTAACATTTCTCAAAGCATCATAGTTCCATTTCATGTTCATGGTGTGAACGATATCTTCTTTTGCCCATGTGGGAGAAAGACAGTAAGTTACCAGTGCACGGAGCTTAGCACTTGCCTAAAACTGCCTAGCAAAAATTGCTTTTCCACCAGGAAACCCAGGAACACTAGGGACTCCCGCAGTCACTCACCAGCTCAAGGGGTGTAGAGCTGTCCGCTTACCTGTTCAAAAATTCCATTTGCCTTGAGCTAGTGGGGGCCTTTATTTTTTGCCTATTAACTGGAATTCTTCTACCCATAAGAAATTCTTGGGCTGCGTGCCAAACCCCAGAGACTCTCTTTATCAGGAAAGAACAGTTTTTGTAGATCAAACAGATCTCTGGTTCTCCAAGGTGTCCATAGGGGCATAGTGTCCACTGCTGTACAAGTTAATTCAGTGATCACCTATGTTGGATACTGTACTAGATGGAAAGATTCAATTTTGGTGCCTAGAGTTAGTTTTAAGGCCAGATGGAACCATAAGATTCTCCAGAATAGCTTCTCATAGGAGAAATGCGGTAAAATTTTGTGGTCTCCTAAATGGTTGTCTGGTTTGGGTTGGGTTTTTGTTGTTTGTTATTTTTTTGTTTGGTTGAGTTTTGTCTGGTTTTGGGGTTTTTCTGTTTACTTTTTTATTTGTTTAACTAAAGCATCTTCTACAAAATACTTGATCTGGATTTCAAGGGCCTGCCAAAAGAAGGCCTGCCGCTTTCCCAGATAGGTTATTCAAGTAATTAAATCATCTTCAGTATCAATTTTCTCATCTGGCTTCAGCATTCCGCTACAGTTTTCAGTATGCTTTCCTCACCCAGTTAAAGAGCTTTTAACTACTTAGTACTGTCTTTTCATGAAGAGATTTACGTAGGCTAAGCTACTGTAATCCTCTTTCTGTAACTACCTCCAATTCTTTCTCCCAGGGTATTCAGTCACTCGTGTTCCAGAGATCCAAAGCCTAGCTCTGATACAGCTCAGCACTGTAACCTTGGCTCAGACTTCTGCGGAAATAGTTCAGTTGTGACAGAGAGCTGTGAGCAAGTCTGCAGAACAGGGCTATGCAAGGTAAGAAAGGTAAAATTTACAGACAGAGATGGGACTGTTAATAGTTCAAAGATGCAAGAAAAGCACCAACATGGAGAGATACGAAATCCTGATTAGGGTGGGGAACTACAAATCAGAAAACAGGGAGTTAGTGTTAAGATGGAAACTCAGTAACATTAAGGAAGAAGCAGAGGCTGACACTTCTGACTGATACCTGCCCAACTACAGCAGAGACTCTTCAAGTGTCTTATAGTGTGGCAAGTGTACGAATGCTTATAACTTACTAAATTCTATCTGTTTATTGTGTGTGTTAGCCGATAAGTGAATGCTTTATATTTTTAGGCTGAACAGATCTTGTTTGCAGATGTTGTGTATTGATCAAATACCCAGAGGACCCAAGGAAGGAGGGTTCTAGTAATCAAGTCATCTATCTTACGTTGGAGTTTCACATATTATGCTTTAAGTCTCTCATTTAAAACTTCCTCCTAGCTTTCAGTCTCCTACAGGTCTTTGGTCCATTTTTCACTGTTCTTTTAAAGTCATCAGTACTAGATCCATTTCCAGCGTCCACCATTGCTAATGCCAGAAGAACTACACATTACTTACCTAATTCTATATCACACATTTCCTCGATTCGGGTCTAAATTTCAATAACTGAACTTGATCTTGATTCTCGATCAAGAATTTGAAATCCTTGAACACTACATTTTACAGAAACTCATTTTAGCCAGTAGCAGGGGACAAAAGCAATTGCTTAGATTGCCAAAAACTCACTTTTATGTTCTCATACTTCAGGACAGAGGGATGGTTCTCCAGCTCCTGATATATATGAGGAGTGAGAAGCTGGGCAATTTCAGGACGCATGCGGTGCTGAAACACAAAGCAGCTGTATCAGTCTTGAGGAAGCACCATATTTCTTTGTCAATATTCTGTTGTTCCACTGTACAGACTGTGGCTGAATACAAGACACGGATGACTTCCCAGTAAGAGTCAAGAAGGGAGCACCTCCCAGTCCCCATCCTCCCCTGCCCCATCGCAGCCACCACCAGCAATTACAGGGAGAGTAGTAGCAGAGCATCTTCAAGAAAATCATTTGGGAAGGTTGTTGTAATAACACTGGTCTCAGTGCAAATTTAAGAACACTGTTCTAGATAACAGAGGCCAGCACCTGACCCTAACCACTACAGGAGGTAGTTTGAATACAAGTCTGCTGGAAGTAGAAATAACTTCTCCAGGCACCAGGACAGATGATTAAAGCAGTTTAGCAGGAAGCAGCCTGAGAAGACTTGTGCTGTCAGTCTCCAGAGTTCTGGAAGTTTCAGATGCCGCAATAAGCCATGTTCATTGCACTAAAACATGTGGGAACCGCAGTGCTGTGGACAACATCACTGAATAATTGGAAATATACTGGCACACTGTGGCAGCTTGACAGCTCTTACCATACTTCTTGGGAATTTAATAGCACGTTCTTTTCTTTTAGGCTGCTCTGAGAGTAGAAATGCAAACTTAAGTGTACTACAAACTTAAAACAACCTAAATGCAAATGCAATGGAGTATTTTATAGCTCTTCCTCACTTGGTATTTCAGACGGACAAAGGGGAAATCGACTTTCACCAGCCGTTCAAAGAGAGAGACTTCCAGATTGAAGTTCTTGGCCAGATCATATACGTTTGCACTAGGCTGCAGCTGAAAGAGAAGGGACAGGAGGTCCACATTTTAGCACTTTTCCTGTGTATTAGTAAGATTTTTCACTCATGTCTTTTTCTGCCACTCGTCCCCCATAGAAAGGCCAGAGACTGGATTCTTGCAGAAGTGCTGAATTATCAAAGTCAAATACAGTCACAACTGAAGTGGATACGAGTACATGTAAAATTGTATCAAACTAAAAGACAAGTCCCACAGGAGCTGTGCTCCAAAACTACAGGAGACAGGACCTGTGCTATCTGTGGAAGCTGGGGAGCAGTAAGTCTTGGCAACCTTTCACATATGGTGTTTGGTCAAAACGTTCTAGTTCATCTGCACAACAGTTAGAGGCATTGGTCACGGATGTTACCTGCTGGTGATCTCCAATGAGGATGAGATGCTGGCAAGCTTTACTCAGAGTAGTGATGGTGTGAGCCTCAAGCACCTCTGCTGCCTCTTCTACAATGACAATTCGCGGCTCTACTTTTTGCAAGATCTGACGGTATTTAGCAGCACCTGAGCAAGGAGAGAAGATAAACCTTAGCAGAATGATTACACGCGGGCAGTATGACAAGAGTTTTCAGGGAGGGGAATAGGCCATGTCCCAGAAGAGACTGAGTTTCTTCCCAAGATTCCCCATTTCAGGACTCAGCTTTTTGAACTTTAAAACAGCACCATACCAAGAATGGCTTCTGCATGAAGAGTTATTAGGGACGGCAGGTGGGGATTAGAATCTTGTGCCTGCCTTGGCCCTTTCCCAACCCTGTCTTCAGACATAAGATACCTACTCAATACATTGATCAACACACATAAATAAACCCCAAATTGTCTCTCCAAAGGGTCATATTACAGTGACCTTTACACTATCATCACCAGAAGGTGATGTGGGGATACCAGTGCAGATATTAGCTATGCTTTACTCAGGCACAAGAAGTGGAGCATTCCTATTAGAAGAACGCAGCTCAGGATGGAGGGAGTGCAAGAGTGCACAGAAACTGCTCACGCAGTTCCTTGACAACTTGCACAATAGCCACATTTGCAAATGGAGTCAGAGATTAAGAAGGCTGCAGACTAACATAGAGCCTGACCCAGGCTGTCAAGCAGCACATGATACCAATCTTTTGGAAGCGAGTTACTTTAACCGTTACTATATGCAGTGCAGTACTGGTTTGCTTCCCAGCTGCTGTGCACCTGTAGTTGTCATCCCCACAACTTGGGCCTCCTTGAGCATGCAGAGATCTTCCTGCAGCCTCAGTTCTGTCAGTCTTTCTGCTGCTGCCTGATAATGCCGTTCGTGCTGCAGAATCCTCTGTCGAATAAAGCCCTGGTAGGTCTGCAGCCAAAGCCTGAGAAGAAAGTGCCATTATCACACACAGCAAGGGGAACAGGACAGTGATCCACAAGTTCTGAGTGGATTCATTTCAAAACTTCCTTTGTGTCTTTTGGGCAAGAGATTATTAGCATCCGTACTTAGTCCCAAACACACACAGTGGAGATGACAGCACTGTCCAAACAATACAGGGAAGCAGACCAAGCATGTTCCAATAAGGAGCTGAATCGATACAGACAGAAACACCATGGCTTGACAGAAAGAGTTTGAAAACTGGAATAGTCATAGGAAACATTTGCCTGAGAGACCCTGCAAAATAGCTTTGTCACCTGTAAAGCCTCCAGCGGGAGCTCAGGTCAAGCTGCCACACGTTCTGAATAGCCTTGGCCTCTAACTCTGTCATTGCACTCAGTTTACGGAGCTCAACCTTCATCTTGTGTTTCATTTTCTTCCTCTGGCCAGAAGTTACCTGCAGAAAAAAGTACTTCCCAATAAGCAGTTACAGCACAAAGATTCGTCTTTATTAGCATCCTCGTGTTACTCTTTACACAGTCAAGCAGAGCCAGAGCATGCTAGTGCACACAATTACCTCCCACTGCATAGTATTCTGTTGTGGTTGGGCTGTTTCTTGTTCCTCATTCTCCAGCTTCATAGCCAACATCATGCTGGCTAGTTCCTCAACAGCTCTGTGCTCTTCCTCCTTCCTTCCCTGAGGCTTTGCTGCCTCTTCATCCTCAATCACTCTGTCAGCTTGAATCAGGTCAGCCTCCTCTGGGATCTCCAAAAGCTCCTCTTCTGCTTCGCCTTCCCACTCCTCCTCTCTCTCCTGCTGACCACCTGTGAGAGTCATCAGTCACATGCAGTAAGCTACAGCCACTCTAGCAGAATCACAGTGCAGCAATCAGATCGCTACATGGAAATTAAGGTTAATCTTCTTTCCACTACCTTACAGTACCATGCATCTTTCAGATTCTGTTAAGTAGCAGTGTCTCTTTTCTGGCACATATGTACTGCTTAGGCAAACACACCTGTAGAGGATTGGGAGGTGTGTGTGGGGAGAAAATGTCCGGTTGCCTGGATTTGTTTTTTTTACCTGGATTCTCAGCCCCTATATTCTCTGCAGCATTCTGGGTGAAGACAGTTACACCAAGGCCCAGCCACTCCAGAATCATCGAGTGTTGTGAAGCACTGTAGTAAAACTCATCATCATCCTAATATAAGGAAAGTCAAATCAGCCAGGCCTATTGCACTTCAGAGTCTTCAGATGATGCCAAAGCTGCACCTTGCAGCAGCAGACAACTAGAACAAATCCCCTGAGAGACCTCCAGAGACGGAAAGTCTGAGCAGCCTCAGATCTTCAGAAAGAACATCCCTCCTCCCCTTCAGTTTAGGAGGCTTTAATTTGAGCACTTGTATTTTTGTGCTGATAAAGATTACTTAGAATCTCTGCAGTTTAAAGAAGTAAAGTTTAAAGCCCCTGCCTGCCCCGCCCGGTCTAGGCTATTGTCACTTGCACAGCTTGCTGTTCAGTCCTTTTTTAGCAAAAGAGAAGTGTGCTTGGGGAACCTCAGACTCATTAGCAGAAAGGGTATTAAGTATACACTGGATCTGCTTGACTGAGAAGAAAGGGACCTCTCTTACCAGACCATTCATCAGACTGTCCCAGTGCTGGGGTGCAATGCATGATTCCAAGTGGCGCTCATGCAGAACTCCGTATGTTGTGCACTCCAAGAGCTTCGCTCCTTCGTGGAGCTCCTGCTCAGCCTGCTTCATCTCATTGGTTATCTACTCATAACAAAGAGAAGGGAGGCATCATCACTCAGAGAAGCAAAGTTCAGAAACTGCAGGACAAGAAACTGATAAAGTGAAAAAGGACGGAAGAATTAAGAGGCTGATTTCAGTGTAAGACAAGGTGAAAGAACAGGCGTGGAGAAAGTTTAGTTAGCTCCTCCAATGCACAAGCAACCCCGTCCCACCATCTCCAGTGAACTCTGCACATACGTTCACATAGGCTCTGCGGAGATGCATTGGCAAGTTGGATCGGAAGCCACACTTCTTCCTCAGCTCCCTCAAGGTGAATTGCTTCAGGACCTCACTGCTACTTCTGCCCCCAACACGCACCATCCCATGTTTTTGGAACGTGTATATTCCTGGGAATGAAAAAGAAATATTACTGAAGAGGCAAGTTCTGTTTTCTGCAGTAGGACAAGGGGTAGGGATAATACCCTTTGTCTACAAATGCTGCCCTGGATTGGTCTGAGTGAAGTTTTCTTACTGTGTATCAACGGGGCTAGAGTCACTAGAAAAAGCCAAAAGGGCAGATCATCATGCCACAAGATGGGCAGAGTAAGAGTTATACTGTAATTTCTATCCATCATACTTGCCAGGTACTCTTACCTTCTAAGAACTGATCCAGTGCATGGTTAGTGTAGCAGACTATAAGGATGGGAGACTTCTGGACAGTGCTTTGCCACGCGTGATTATTAGTCAAGAGAGCCTGAACAATCTTCAAACCCACATAAGTCTTCCCTGCAAAACAAGCTCAGAATCAGAAAAGGGTAATCCACCCTCTAAGGGGTGCCTTGAAACACAGCAATCATCAAAACCTCAACAAACAAAACCTCAAAAACATCAAAACAAGACTTCCTTCTAGGCTGCAAATCTGATCTCTGCCAAGAGAGCTGACCCCAGAGGTAACTAGTTTACAAAATGTAAATGAAGGAGCATGACACTGTCTTTCTGGCCTGTAATTGAGCAAGGCCACGCTCTGCAAGAATGTTGTCTTTGGTTAATATGCGGGACCTGAACCCAGGGTTTCCTCTGCCACTGCTTTCCCCAGCCCACTCTAATACCGGCTTCACACATGACATTTGGCTGCGCAGGAAACATCTGCATACTAGCGGAATTCAAGTAGTGGTGCTTGTTGAGTTCAGGTACCATTCAAAACAATTACAGTTAATCTTGTAATGCTTTATTCACCCAGAGGATCATGGCTGAACACTCACAACGTTCTAACACGCTACGAAGACAAATAGGGCCCTTGCACAGCAAGAGGTATCATGTTATCAAAGATGGTTGAAAATATTTTCACCCCAATACACAAGCAGAGCCAACAGTGCAGTTGCTGTCTACTTGCAACTAGGTTGGCAATGTGTAAGATCAGATATGGGTATCAGGATATTTTAACCCTCTTCTCCACAGCTCATGCCAACTGGGCTACTCAAGCATCAATCAGGCATGGGACTAAAGATACGGAGACAATACAGGTGGCTTTTTTCTGAAGTTAATTTCCCTAAATGGGGGGAGTCAAGGAGAACTCAATGCACTTAAATGACAGAAACTTAAAGCAAATATTTCTCACCAGTCCCAGGAGGTCCTTGGATAATAGCCAGCTCCTTGGTGAGTGCAAGACTCAATGCCTGCATCTGAGACTCATCTAATCTCAAAGCTTCCATTGAAGGCCACTGCATGGGATCTAGAACATGGACACTTTGCCTTCTCAAACCATCAGGGTTCGTCTCTTCATCTGACGGGGGATCTTCCATCAAGGGTGCAAAGTTGTAGGCAGTATCCATTGTCAGGTATGTTGGCTTGTCCACCTGTGCATCACATTCCACGATGTACTTCTGGAAGGGGATATCTTCTTCCTGGATTTCCTGTAACCCTTCTAACACATGCCGATAGGCCTCAAAGTAGGCAGTTGTCTCTACCATGAGGAAGGAGTCCGAGGGCTGAACCTCTGCCAGCAGTGCCTGGCTCTGTGCATTAAAACATAGCTGCACAATCCCGCGGGCAAGATCTGCATTATCACGATTAGAAACCGTGGCAAAAAGGCATGTTTCAAAGTGATCTTTGGACATGCAGATCAGGGATCCATATAGCAACCGTTTGGAATTCTGCCATCGTACAAACTTCAATGGTTTTATGTCAAACTGGACCTTGTAAACAATACCAGTTGGGGAACAGAGAGGCGTAATAATCCGTGTGTCAAAGTAGATCCTGATATCATCAAATCTTTTTTTTCTCAAGCCTTTGTCCTCAAAGCTCTGCAAAAGCTCCAAGATACCTTCTCTTAAAGGCCTTACAAAGTCTTCTCTCAAAAGCCGGAAATGGGTGTCAAGATAAATGCTCGTGCTCTCATATCTTCCAGAAACAATATTGGGACGTAGAAAGGGTTTCTCATCACGATTTACCTCATTATACGTTGGATAAATGGTCATTGTACGATAGGTTTCTTCTTGACCATCAGTCTGAGGCTGCATGAGAGTATAGTTATCAGCCCTTAGCGTGCCTTCACGTCTCTTCTCCTGCAGATGCTGCACAAGCATCTGGACTTTATTTAGATTCTTCTCTGTTTCTTCTGGGATGTCCACACCAGAAGCTCTCAGGGCATTTATGGATGCTGGCAAGACTGTCAAGAGAACGGAGATTTTCTGCACAGAGCTGGCTGGGAAAATACTGATTAGGTCCTGAAGAAGTGAAATGATGTTGCTAATATGCACAGGGTACTGATGACGTACAGCAGGGACTGCTTCGGTTATCATGTCAGACACATACTGTGGCAGACAGACCTTGAGAAAGTTGGACTCCTTCACCACTCCGAGCAGCTGTTGGACACTCTGTCTGTCCATTCGGGAACTGCATGCTTTTCGAAGCACCTGGCAAACGAGCTGAAGGAAGTTGGGTTTCATAGCCGTTTGGGAAAGAAGTTCCTTCAAACCCAAACTGGAAGCAAGTGTGATGACAACTTCTGAAGGGTCTTTCTGGAGGAGACTTTCTAGGAATTTATAGCCAATCCTTTTGCCTTGCTGAGGCTGCTCACTGAGCTGTGCACGACCTGGCATAGGGTTCTGGTAGGAATGAGGACTCTCCCGAGGCTGCATCCTCCTTCCCCTATCTTCATTTTTCTGCTCATTCCTCAGTTCTCTAGCTCCTTCCTGGGCTTGTCCACCTTGATACCTCCTTCCCCTACCCTCATTTTCTTGCTCATTCCAGGGTCCTCTGGCTCTCTCATGTGCTTGTCCACCTTGATACCTCCTTCCCCTACCCTCATTTTCTTGCTCATTCCAGGGTCCTCTGGCCCTCTCATGTGCTTGTCCACCTTGATACCTCCTTCCTCTACCCTCATTTTCTTGCTCATTCCAGGGTCCTCTGGTCCTCTCATGTGCTTGTCCATCTTGATACCTCCTTCCCCTACCCTCGTCGTTTTGTGCATTCCAGAGTCCTCTGGCCCTCTCATGTGCTTGTCCATCTTGATACCTCCTTCCCCTACCCTCATCATTTTGTGCATTCCAGGGTCTTCTGTCTCCCTCGTGCGCTTGTCCACCTTGATACCTCATTCTCCTTCCCTCATTTTCCTGTTCATTCCAGTGTCCTGTGGCTCCACTGTTGGCCAGTCGACCTTGGTTTCTTGATTGAGGAACCCTCCAAGTCGTACCACCAAATCTCTCCTCTCTTTGCTGAGGTAGAAGAGTATAATTACTCGCTTGGGGGCTTTCCCCTAACTGTGCTGTCTGACCCGAAACATTATTTATTCTGTTTCTGCCTCTTTGCATAAAGCCAGTATCCCAGTGATCTGCATGCCCTTAAAAAAAAATAAATAAAATAAGACACTCCTTAATTATAAATCAACCACATTAACCTGCCTCCCAACACAAACGCATGAGCATTGTGGCCTGATAGTCAGCATGTTTTCAACATTTGGAATCAAATTAGAAAAACCACGATTACATTTGCACCCAGCCTTTCAAATTGGTGTTTCCTTCATACCCCTTTTTCTAACTGCTAAAAAGAGTGCCATGCCTAGAGTTCACTTCAGCTGTTAAGCCACGAAGACGCTAAAAAAATGAAACCCTTTTCCACAGAACAGAAAGCAGAATTAAAAAAGGACAAAGGTGAAGTTTCCCACACAGGGCAGGATTTCCTCAGGAGTTAGCTGTCACTGAAATAATGACAAAGGCAGCAGCTGACTTCGACTGTATATAGCATAGTTAAAATGCAGACCTTCTGGACAAAGTTCGGCCACTCAGAGTAGCAGAAAGCGTAGATCATGTAGCCTTTATCACATTCTCAACAGAATATTTAGGGAAGTGCTGAATGCTATCACAAACAACCAGCAAAGAGATTATTGCAGCGTATCATGCCCCAACCAGACTCCGGGGGCAAATACGGAAATGCTGGAATTTAGGCTTGAGAGGAAATGTCCCTGTACAGAGGCAGGGAAGGTGCGGATCCCCCTGTACCAGCCCCATCCCCCAGACCTTCTGCCCCGCTTTCCCCGGCCGACCCTCACCTCTCCCGGCTCTAGCTCGGGGCTGCCGCCCACACGGCTCCTGCCCAGCTCCTTCCATCGCTCGGCCCGGCGACTCCTCACCGGGGCGTCGGGGCTCTCCGGGGCTCCTGCACCCCGACACAGCCGCCGTCATGCTCGGGACTGCTGCGCTCCCGC
>VYZM01017088.1:88584-98856 GCA_013398915.1 Dromas ardeola | reverse complement strand
GGCCGGTTCCCGTTCCCGACCCCGGCAAGCAGCAACCCCCACCCTCGCCCCGGTACTGTCCCCGGCGGGCAGCACACCCCACCCTCCCCCAGTACCGGTCGTCCCCGGCGGGCAGCACCCTGACACAGCTCCTTGCGCCCAGTTCCACCGCCCCCGCCCAGCGCCGCTGCTTTCGGTTTCCTTTCCGCCCGGGGGCGGGACCAGCCGTTGGTCCGTCCCCCGGCGCGGGGCTGGGCCGGCCGGGCGCACGCGCGGCCGCGAGCAGGGCCGGTCCGTGAGGGAGCGCGGCCATGCTGCAGGGCCTGGGCCTGGTGGGCACCATCGCGGAGGGGGACGCGGGCCCCGAGGACCCCGAGTCCGGCGGCTCCGAGGACGAGGAGGTGGGGCCGGGCAGGATCTGTTGCCTGGGCCGGGGCTGGGGGCCGGTGCGGATCGGGCCGCGGTAGATAGGGCCGGGCCGGTCGGACCGTTCGGCGATCGTTGCTCATTGCCGTTACCACAGGAGCCGCGCCGGGCGCCGGGCCCCAGGCGGCGGGGCTCGGCCGGAGGGGACTTCAGCGCCTCCTTCGTCTTCGGCGAGGCGGAGGCCGGCGGGGAGGGCGCCTGGGCGGCGGCGCTGCGCCAGCTCCGCGGCAAGGTGAGGCCTGGGGCCGGGAGAGGGTGCGGGGCCTGGGGCCGCCCCGCCGGGCTCCTCACCGCTCCTCTGCCCTGATCTCCTGCCTAGAGAGCGGCCACGACGCTGGATGAGAAGATTGAGAAAGTGAGACAGAAAAGGAAGTTCCAGGTCAGAGCCTTTCTCTCCCGTTGCAGGAAATCTTGGCGTGGGTTTGGGCTTCTGCTGCGTTCCCTGCAGGGGCACAGCTCTGAAAGCATCCCGAGCTGCAGTGCTCAAACCACGGCTCGGCACCTCGACGTGGTGCGCAGCCACACATAGAATGGTTTGCGTTGGAAGGGACCTTAAAGATCGTGTAGTTCCCACCCCCCTGCCCTGGGCAGGGTCACCTCCCACTACACCAGGTTGCTCCAAGCCCCGTACAGCCTGGCCTTGAACACGTCCAGGGATGGGGCAGCCACAGCTTCTCTGGGCAACCTGGGCCAGGGGCACACCACCCTCACAGTCAAGAATTTCTTCCTGATATCTAATCTAAATCTCCCCTCTTCCAGTTTAAAACCATTCCTCTTTGTCCTACGGCTCCCCTCCCGGATCCAGAGTCCCTCCCCATCTTTCCCCCTTTAGGGACTGGAAGGGGCTCCAAGGTCTCCCCGGAGCCTTCTCTTCTCCAGGCTGAACAGTCCCAACTCTCTGCCTGTCTTCATAGGAGATGTGCGCCATCCCTCTGATCATCACCCTGATGTGTAGCTGAACAGATAAGAATGCAGAATTGTTAATGCTTAAGGTTTTGCAAAACCATATATATGTGAATGGGTTTATAATAACAACAAACAAAAGGTCACAAAGAATTTAAGTTACTTTTTTATCCTTTCTTTTTAAAACTTTTTAAAAATCTTTTTCTAGGAAAGAGAAGCTAAACAAGCAAAAGCAAAAGATGAAGATGCAGAGACGGAGGATAATAAAACCAAGAAGAAGGAGTGTGAGGATTTCAGTAGGGATGAAGAAGAAGATGTGGAGTCTCAGTGCTCATTGGATGATGAAACTATCTTCTCAAAAGCAGGTATCAGGAGTACATAGAGAGATGGTGTCCTGATTTCAGCTGGGGTAGAGTTAATTTTCTTCCTAGTAGCTGCTGGGCTTTGGATTTAGTGTGAGAATAATGTTGGTAACACATATTGTTTTAGTTGTTGCTAAGTAATGCTTATATTAAGTCAAGGATTTTTCAGCTTCCCATAGAAGCTGAGAGGGAGCACAGACAGGACAAGGTGGGCAAAAGAATATTCCATACCACAGACATCATGCTCAGTATAGAAGTGGGGGCTAGCTGGGGGGACAGGAATCCACGATCGCTGCTCGTTATGGGCTGGGCAGTCATCACCGGGTGGTGAGAAATTGCATTGCATTACTCATTTTGTATATTATTTTACCATCATAATTACTATTATTTTCTCTTCCATTGCTGCTCTGTTACACTGTCTTTATCTCAGCCCATGAGGTTATTTTCCTTTTTCCCCGTCTTCTCCCTGTCCTACTGGGGGAGAGGAGTGAGTAAATGGCTGCGTGGTCCTAGTTGCGGGCTGGGGTTAAATCACGACAGGTGGTTGGGAGCAAGAATCTTACAGGCTATTGGCTCACCAGAGAAAATTCCGTAGTGAAGCCTTGCTGGAAGTGGGCAAGAACCTCTTATTTTTTGTTATCTTCCTTCTACAACATTCCTTCTGATTTTGGTCAAGTTTATTTTGAATGGTAATATAGTACTTTAATTGAACTTGTCCCTGAGGAAGGATATTTGCTTGGCATTTTACTCCATTGCTTGCCTGTACTTGTTTCTGAGGCTTCTCCTTCAATAACTCATTCAGAGAAAAAAGTATGAGATGAAGGTAGTCACTGTAGCTTGTTGTGTGTTTAGCTGTGCTTGTTAATTCTTGTCTGATTTCTCTTTCTCTGCAGATACGGTGAAAGTGAAGGAACGGAAGAGGTCAAAAAAGGGAGAAAAGGTAAGTGACACTTCGTCATTCCCCAGCATTTCTTCTGGAGGAATTTGACATTGGTTAACAAACTGTACCTCAAAAAACCAGCCCAGAGCCCTTTGATAACATGTTGTGTTGCTGCCTGTGTTGTTCCAGTTTTGTTCTTGTTGCTGTTTCTAGGAAGCAGAGAGCTTTTTTGAAGATGCCTCTCAATATGATGATAACCTGTCATTCCAGGACATGAATCTTTCACGACCTTTGCTAAAGGTATTTACCTAGTTTAGTTATTACGTATGTTACTCTGAAGAATATTGTACAGCCTCCCCTCCACCAATCCCAACTACTAAATTCCTCTTCTCTTTGCAGCCTCTGAAAAAGAAATTACATGGAAGCTAGTGTGAGAGTTCTTTAGGAGCTGTTATTCCCAAATAATGGAAACCATTCTTTGATTTGCAATATGTCAACACTATATTGAGTGAGACTTGTCACAGAATCATAGAATGGCTGAGGTTGGAAGGGACCTCTGGAGGTCATCTTGTCCAGCCCCCTGCTCAAGCAGGGCCACCTAGAGCTGGTTGCCCAGGACCATGTCCAGATGGCTTTTGACTGTCTCCAAGGATGGAGACTCCACAACCTCTCTGGGCAACCTGTGCTAGTGCTCAGCCACCTTCGCAGTGAAAAAGTGTTTCCTGGTGTTCAGAGGGAACCTCCTGTGTTTCAATTTGTGCCCATTGCCTCTGGTCCCGTCACTGGGCACCACTGAAAAGAGCTTGGCTTCGTCCTCTTTTCACCTTCCCTTCAAAATCCTCTCCAACTCTTCTTGAGGCTGAACAGTCCCAGCTCTGTCAGCCTTTCCTCATACGGGAGGTGCTCCAGTCCCTTCGTAATCTTTGTGGCCCTTTGCTGGACTCTCTCCAGTATGTTCATATGTCTCATATCCTGGAGCCCAGCACTGGACACAGTACTGCAGTTGTGGCTGTAACAGAGACAGAGTTTAATTGCTCTATCTCCTTTGTAGGCAATCACAGCTCTTGGCTTCAAGCAACCAACCCCAATTCAGAAGGCCTGTATCCCGGTGGGTCTTCTGGGGAAGGATATTTGTGCCTGTGCTGCCACTGGGACAGGTAGGGATGGAGCAGGGCTCGGGAAACATGGAGAATTAGCTATTCAGAATAAGTGTTAATTCTTAATTTTTTGCTTTAGGTAAAACAGCTGCCTTCATCTTGCCTGTCCTTGAGCGCCTGATTTACAAACCTCGTCAGGCTCCAATAACACGGGTGTTGGTTCTAGTGCCAACACGAGAACTGGGTATTCAGGTGCACTCTGTCACAAAACAGCTGGCGCAGTTCAGCAGTGTCACAACTTGCCTTGCTGTAGGTGAGTATTAAGTTGCTTCCGTGAACTGTACAGCTCGCTGTAAACTGCTGTGCAGAACTGGGAATTTTCTGTAAGAAAACTGGAGGCTGTATGGCTATTGCAGGCAGGTGTGCTGTGGTTTAAAATCTTACTTTCCGATACCATGTTTCCGAAACCATGTTTGTTGTTTCCTGAGAAAGAAAAGGTGGGGTCACTTCTGATTGTGAACATGGTATTAATCTGAGTTGTTTCCCATTCCTCGGGCAGTTTTGATCTGCGTACTCTGCTGCAGCCTGCTCAGGGAGTCAGCAGTCCGTGTTCGCTCTCTTTCAGGTGGCCTGGATGTGAAGACTCAGGAAGCAGCTCTGCGCTCTGGGCCAGACATTCTTATCGCCACTCCTGGGCGACTGATTGATCATCTCCACAACTGCCCTTCTTTCCACCTGAGCAGTGTTGAGGTGCTGATTTTGGATGAAGCGGACAGGTAGGCTAAGCAGGACAGCGGTGAAAAATGAGATGGTAGTTTTCTGCTTTCCCTTTCCCAGGCTATAGGGCAGTCTTTGTTGCCCTGCCTGAAGTAACGTTTCTCTGCTAGAACCAGATGAAGCTGCTTCACCTTGCTGTTTTTCCTCTGTGTAGGATGCTGGATGAATACTTTGAGGAACAGATGAAGGAAATAATCAGGTTGTGCTCCCACCACCGTCAGACAATGCTTTTCTCTGCCACAATGACAGAGGAGGTAAGACAGGCTGCTGAGAAGCATATGGAGGCAGAAAGCTGAATGGAAGTTCGTCTAGTCTTTTAACAGATTATGTGGACTTTTTTTTTTCTTAACCTGTTTTGGTAGGTGAAAGATTTGGCTTCCGTTTCTCTGAAAAATCCTGTCCGAATTTTTGTGAACAGCAACACAGATGTTGCCCCTTTCCTGCGGCAGGAATTTATCCGGATCAGACCCAATCGAGAGGGGGACCGTGAGGCCATTGTATCAGGTTAGTGGTGAGCAAAGACAAGCTGGAATCGGTAGGTGACTATGAAGCAGGCTCCTGAGAGGACTTTTTTTTTTTTTCTTTCAGCTCTACTGACACGAACCTTCCCAGATCATGTGATGCTTTTCACCCAGACCAAGAAACAGGCTCACCGTATGCACATCCTACTGGGGCTGATGGGTCTGCGGGTTGGGGAGCTTCATGGGAACCTCTCTCAGGCACAGCGGCTGGAAGCACTCAGGTATTAGCAGGCTTAGTTGACAATCATGGGCAAAAAAAGAAGTTAAGAGTTGGAAGTTTTAGGGCAGAATTGGATTGCTCTATTCATTGCTAATGCATTTGCTCTCTCTGCTCAGGCGCTTCAAGGATGAGCAGATTGACATTCTGGTAGCTACAGATGTGGCTGCACGTGGACTTGATATTGAAGGTGTTAAAACGGTGAGTATTTGCAGTACTGAGCTTTTTAATCAGTCCTTTAAAATTGTTTCCCTACTAACACTGTTTCTGTTACAGGTAATCAATTTTACCATGCCCAACACCACCAAACACTATGTTCATCGGGTGGGTCGGACAGCAAGAGCAGGCAGGGCTGGTCGTTCAGTTTCACTTGTGGGTGAGGAAGAGCGCAAGATGCTGAAGGATATTGTGAAAACTGCCAAAACACCAGTGAAAGCCAGAATTCTCCCCCAAGGTACGTGCTTCATGGAGGTAAAAAGCAGGAGAGCCGTAGGCAGGGAATATCATGGTACAGAGGGACACTAAAAGAGGTGCTGAAAAACAGGATGGACTTTACATGAGCTGCATCTGATGTTCACACTGTATCATTTTCAGATGTCATTCTAAAATTTCGAGAGAAGATTGAGAATCTAGAAAAAGACGTGTATGCGGTTCTGTGCTTGGAGCGTGAGGAACGTGAGATGCAGCAGTCAGAGGCCCAGGTAAGGGTTTTTTTAGGATTTTTTTTTTTACCTTAGTTTTTCTAGGATCTGGGGTAGATATAGTGCATAAGTAGGTCACCCTAATGTACTTAACCTGCTTGCTTTAGAAAGGGAAGAGAGAGAGATATTTTTAGCCACCATGAGCTCACTTCTTGCTTGAATTATCTCAGATCAATAGGGCAAAGAAGCAGCTGGAGGCAGGAAAACAAGAGACTGCGAGTGAGGGCTTGGAGCGGAGCTGGTTCCAGACCCGTGAGGAGAGGAAGAAAGAGAAATGTGAGTCGTGACACTGCTGCCATGTTAAATTCCATAACTGCAACTAGACTCTGCTCTGTACTTTAAGAGGTTCTTTAATCTATGTTTTTCTTTGTCTCTCCAGTGGCTAAAGCCCTGCAGGAGTTTGACCTAGCATTAAGAGGCAAAAAGAAAAGGAAGAAATTTATGCAGGACCAACAGAAAAAAGTCCAAATGACGGTGAGTACGTTTACAGACAAGTGGGACCCTCAGTGGACTATTCTGGTTTTCCATTAGCAAAACCTCATGTCACCGTGAACTTGCATTTTCACACCTTTCAGCCGGAGGAGAGGTCACAGTTTGAAATCTTGAAATCTCAAATGTATGCCGAGCGGCTGGCAAAAAGGAACCGCCGAGCCAAGCGAGCCAGAGCCTTGCCAGAAGAGGAACCAGCAGCAGCACCAGCAGGTGGAGACTTTTGGTTTACAGCTGATTTATCTTTTTGTCAGGCACTTTCTAATGAATAGGTAAACTAAACTAATTTGTATAGAGGAATGGCCACCGGTGCTGGCCAGGGTGTGTATTTGCAGGGAGGAGTCGCTGCTTTTCCTGATGGTTTGGCTAATTGTTGTGGTCGAGGCTATGGGCTGTAATAAACAAGATGATGCTGTGGTCTTCTCTTTACAGCCAGTGTTCTGACTGTTGTCTCTGTGTTAGGTCCCAAGCGGAAGAAAAAACAGTCTGTGTTTGACGAAGAGCTTACCAACACAAGCAGGAAGGCTCTGAAGCAGTACCGTGCCGGGTAATGTCTTAGCAGTAGTACGTTAGTCCAGACTTTAGTAGGTGGGAATTTTTTTGCATCTCTGGACTTTCTCGGGGATACTTCGACTGATATTGGGGGGAAAGGTGGGCAGAGCAGAGAAGGGATTCTTGCAAGAAGTACCTGTGCTATTGATGTACTTCAGTGGGTTTTGTCTTACCTCCCCTCCTTCCCTCTCTCTTAAAAAGCCCGTCATTTGAAGACCGAAAACGCTTGGGTGTGGCCCAACGTAGGAAAGGAGGAAACTTCAAATCCAAGTCCAGGTATAGCTCCCTTTACCTTCTTATTCAAGTTGCTGGGTTTTTTTTTCCTGCTTTCTTTTTCCTCATCTTGTGATTTTTTTAAAGGTCCTTGATAAAAGGTTTGTTGGTTCTGCAGTAGCTTACCCTCCTACTGCAGGTCTGAAGCTGTGGGCAGTCAAGGATACCGCTTTAATAGCACATTCCTAGGCTTCTGCTTGGGATACCGTTGCCTAGAAAACACTCAGTGCGGTTCCTTATCACTGAGAATTCGACTGGTGGAATTAATTACAGGTATCTTCTCTTTCAGGTACAAAAGAAAGTAAGAACTGGTGGCAATTACCAAATGGGTAATTTGGACAACGTGGACATTTCAGACATGCTCTCTCCAGGGTCTGGATTTCTTTGTACTGCAAGGAGACAAGTTCAGTAAAATTGAAGTTTTTCTTCAAGTTCTGAAATAGCTTTGGGGTGCTCATTAATACCTGGTTGAAGACCCTGTGTGGAAACATCTTCAGCACCCCATGCAATAAATTTTTTTTTTTTTTTCTAAAAAGTTTGCTCTGTTTTATAGGTTACCTAGAGCAACTGAGAGCTGGGATACGTTACATCTGTCTGTCAGACTTTTAGTTCATGTAAGTCAAGTTGCCTGTAGGGCAAAAACTGAACACTTACTGCTTTGTTCATACGCTTCTGTCATCTCAATTAATTAATATGGCCGAAAAGGATTTCTGTGGTTTACAGCCTATTTCTAAAATTGGCGAAATTAATTCCTGTAAGGAGCACAGACCCATATAGACCTAAGTGGCGCAGACCAACTGTTAACTTCTGAGCTATCACTACAAATTGATCTTTTTGCTTCAAACCTGCTCTTTTTCTGGGGTGACCAAAGTGCAGTAGAGTAAAAGGTGATGGCTGAACTCCTGAAAGAGACTGGTCCAACAGTGACTCAAAGCAGTGGGTTTTCCAGCTTTATTAAAAAGGGCAAATTTTACAAGCAGTAAACATAAATTATACATAACAAAGTTCTGACAGGTGCTACTGCTCGGTGTATTCTCTTGATCAGTCTTCTCGCAGGTCAAAGGTACGTTACAGAGTATCATGGCCTTGGTGGACGCATACCAGGTGGAGGGGGTCCTGGGAATAAAGGAAAGAGTTGAATATTGAAGAGGAATGAGGAGGCAGGGCTAAACCAGCCATTGTCACCATGCTCTAAGTGGCCTTAGGACCCAGTTTTTAACACCGATGCATTTATTGACCACTAGCATAGCTAGGGAGACAGTGAAACATACCACCCTTCAAACATTTTAGTTATGTCATGGCTTCTTATAGCTTCTGGGCATTTAAGATAACCTCCGCTCACCTCTCATTCCTGGGGGTGGTGGTCTCATGCCTGGTGGGGGCATTCCCATAGGCGCACCTCGGCCAGGTGGCATCCCCATTGGTGGGCCCATGGGTGGTCTCATGCCGGGGGGGGGTCCCATCATCCCTTATGCCAGAGAAAGAACAAGCATATCAATCCAGCTGAATAGTCAAGGCATGAGCTGGATATCGGAATAATCCTCCACAATACCAGATCTTCATCAGACTCGGACAAATACCTCTTTATCACCGATTTTGCCACATAACATGAGCTTGCTGCCCCGCTCTATCTACAGTGTAATTCCTACCTGGAGGAGGTGCTCCTCTGCTCATGGGTGGGGGAGGACCCCCGCGCCCTGGTGTGTACTGAGTCGGGGCTCCTGCTATGCTCGCAGTGGCTGCTGCAGCAGCAGCTGCAACTGTGCCACGACCCTGAGGTGTCATCACCTGTAAACAAAATAAGCAGGCTCACAGAAACGGCACATCACCTACTTTACATTAATAAATTAAAAATAAGCAAGACTTAAATTACTACCCCTTCAGAAAATTACACCAGCGTCCTCTTAATGTATTAAACGCTGCTACAAACTTAAAATACAATTCAACAGATACCACTTGAATTCTGTGCAAGAAGCTGCACTTTTCAAGCCTCTTCTTCCATCATATCAGAGTTCCTAGGGGGATCTAGTACCAAAAAAGCCTCGCTAGGTTCAAACTCCCTGGTAACAGAAACTAAAATTACAGTTCTTCCACTCCACCAATTTCTCACATCACATTAGTATCAAGAATTAAAAGCCACCCCAGGATATACCAGACAACTCTTTTTTAATGGGTCACAGCTACTCACCTGTTGGGACGGTCCTCCCACTCCTCTGACAGGGCCAGCTAATCCCGCCGGAGCCTGGGGCATGGGGGCACCAGCCGGAACTCCCCTTCCTGCTGCTCTCCCAACTCCAGGTCCTCCAGCAGCTCCAGCAAGAGGTACCCGGGCGATTCCAGTCTGAAAACAGACCCCCCCAAAAGAAAGACTGATCAAAACAGAAGCCCTCAGATCCTAGGGATGCCCACAGCTCTCCTCTGTCCAATTAACGTCCCAGCCCACAACGGGATTAGAATTTCCTGCTGTGAAATTCATTGGACCCAGTCACAACAGCGTCTGGAAGTCTAGGACAATACCATAGTAGTGTTCCCCTGCAAGGAAGCACATTTATCAGATATCCCTTCCCCTTCTTAGTTCTGCGCCCATTCTCCTTACATCTTTTGGAGGCGGTCCTTCAACTGTCATGGACACCAGGTTTTCTCCTCGCAGCAACACAAGACCGAGGACTCGTTTCTCCTCCCGCTCTGGCTGTTTTGAATTTTTAGGTCTAGTGAGAAGAGAAAGGAAACATTGCAAGGCAGAGAAAAAAAAACAACAAATAATCAAAACTGCACTTTGAATTTGTTATACAATATATGACAAGTGTACTGCAGAGGGGAGAACCTACTGTAAAACCCACATTTTTATGTGCCTCAATTGAAGTAAGTGCACAGAAAAGCCTAAAGACAAGATGCGTATTGTCTCCCTGTGGTCTTCCTCATGATGATTAACTGTTACAGTGACTATTAAAGGTCAAAACAGCCCATTATCTGATGTCAACAACAGGTTATTAGGAAAGAACTGAAACAAAGTGGCCCTGAACCGTGGCACTTTGGGGACCTGACAAACGAGACTTAAAACTATCACTTATTCCTGCAGCAGCCGCTGCCCTGCC
>VYZM01017088.1:66242-83392 GCA_013398915.1 Dromas ardeola | reverse complement strand
CTGGATGCAGTCCTGAGTGATGTGCTCTGGGCAATCCTGCTTTAGCAGGGGAGTTGGACTAGATGATCTCTAGAGGTCCCTTCCAACTCTGAAGATTCCGTGATTCCGTGTGTGTGCAAATGCAGAGAGACATCAGTGCGCCTGAGTTTTCGTATCTCTCCATGCAGCGATACCAGTCTCTCTGAGGGATGGAAAAGGCATATGAGCTTCATTAATTGAGATCATCAGTGGATGTGTAGGTCAACATCTTATACAGGCCAGGCATGTACACCTTTTGTGGTAGACTCAGGTAATTTTATAGAAGTTCCCTTTTCCAGGACAGTCACGTAGACCAATTTCTTGTGCCAGATATCTTTTCAGCTGCTTGGTCTTTGCTGATCCGTGGAAGGTTTTCTCTTCTTTGCTTGCCTTGCATCAGGAAAATTCCAAAGGCTGCTGGTTTCCTTTCAGGTCTTAGCCTGTCTTAGCATCTCTTTCCCAGTGGATCAAGGAAGTTGTGAAAATACGTTGATCATGAAACAATGTCCCTGCTCAGCGCTGTCTCATCTCTGTTCTGGGAAAGGGGGATTGGGTTGCCCCAGTAGGAGAAATAGGAGTTTCCATAGGAGCTGGGAAATTTTTCTTCGTATGCTTACCATGTCATTCAGGGTATGCTGGAAATTGAATCTCAGGAGGAGTCCTTAAGGACAGGACTACTTCTATGTCTGGTCAGATCTCATTTTTGGCAGCTTGAAGCTTTTGTTCCTGAGAACTGCTGATGGGGAGGGTCGTCTCACTCCCATGTGACTTTCTCCCTATGGCTCTGTGGGAGAGAGCAGGACTACGCCCTCCACCCAGGAGGGGATTAAAAAGGAACTGAACCAGTACGTTTCTTTACAGCCTCTAACTACCAGATGAAGCACAAACCAGCATGTCTGACAACTCTCTGGGACCAAACCCTGAGCACAAGCTTATGCTCTAAGGCAGATAAAGGAGTGAAAGGTAGACCTCCAGAGTGAATGCTGAGTTAACTTTTCTTCTGTGATGGATATTCATGTTTTGGATTTATGATGTTATAGGAAGGGAATGGGATAAAGTTAGCTGCTGCCACTCTGCCTAGGAGCCTGTTTGGGTATCCTGAGTGGATCAAGGTCTCTGAGAAATATGAACGGGGCATCAGTAAACACCAGCCCGTGGGAGGGAGGTTACCTGGGCAGTATGTTCTCTTGCTCACATACGAACAGTAGCTGAGCCTATGGAGCTATTGCTTTACTAGTCCTGTAAACTGACCTGGCAGTACAGACGGTGGGGGGTAGATGGGGCTTTGCTCATCAGAATGACTCTCCTTCTTGCGTGAGCACCCCAACAGGCTCTCAGAAATATTCCTTAGGCGACAAGGTTGGGCATACAATTTCAAATGTGCTGTTTTAATATGAGGCCTTGATCTCTGGTACTCTGGATATTTTGTCCCTAGCAGGCCCAGCAAACCATAAGGCTCGTCTTATGTAGTGTTTTGAAGCTTGGTGTTAGATGCAATGTAGCAATTGAAATAATTTTCAGAAAGCTGCTCACTGTCCTTTCCCTGAACAGGTGTGGGGGTTTATGCTGTTGTAAAGGCACCCGGAGGAGTCTGGAGCAATGCCACCACCTTCGGACATTGTGAAAGTAGCTGTTGAGTGGCCAGGTGCCAATGCTCAGCTGCTGGAAATAGATCAGGTGAGACCTGGTAACCAGATGGGAAGGAAATGCACACAACCTTGATACTGGAATGTGGGAAGCATGGAAATTGGCAGTATTCCTTTCTGGTTGAGAGGAACATGGCTACTGAGGACTCTCTCTTTCTGTTCTAGAAAAGGCCTCTTGCATCCATCATCAAGGAGGTCTGTGATGGGTGAGTAGTTCTCTGCGAACCCTTGTGAAGAAAGTCTGTCCCCTTGACAAATCTTACTCGGTACTGTGGAAAGTCTCTGTTGCTTGTCAGTGTGCTGCTAGCACGATCCGTGCTGCCTGCTGCCAGTTTTGGCCGTGGAATGGGCCAGGTTTTAAATTGGGAAGAAAAGGACTGGAAAATGGGGGCTTTGCGTCTTTATTCCAGTTCTGAGTGTGTGCATATGTATGTCCCTTGGGTCAGTCACTAAGGATTGGCCCATCCTGCTGTTTCTGAAGTGCCAGCCTCTTCAGATGTTCCACAGAGCTTGACTTAAAGTAGGCTGAAGTTCCGTTCCCCTCAAGAGGAAGATGTTTTCTCTCCTCTTCGGGAAACCTAATTTCCCATGACAAAGCTTTGCTTGAAAGTTCTTTTCCACCCTCCTGAGATCAAGCTCCTGTTCCTAATTGAGAGCCAGAAGAAAGAAGGGGAAGAAACTTATGTATCCTTCTTCTTCCTCTGCCAGGTGGTCGTTGCCAAACCCTGAATACTATACCTTGCGGTATGCTGATGGTCCTCAGCTGTACATCACAGAGCAGGTCAGTGTGAGAGGCAGCAATTTGCTGATGTCCTGGGCAAGAGTGCAGAATGCCTTTGACTAGTGTCATGGAACAATAGTGTCGCTAGTCCTTGAGGGGCAACACCTCTGCTATCAAAAATATTCAGACTTGAATGGTGTCATTCAACTGAGGAGCCTTGCGCTTCTCCCTTTGCGTGCCCATAGGTGCGAGGACCCAGTGACTCAATTCAGTACCCTCAGTAGGGTTGTGTGGTATAGGAACCCCTTCTGCATACAAATGTATGCTGTAGATCCAGTTACATTCTTTTCCCCCCGACTTTTCCGCAGTTTAAAGTTTATGTTTTCTTTCAGACTCGCTGTGACATCAAGAATGGAACTATCCTACAGCTGGCGGTCTCCCCGGTAAATGCTTCCTCACATCCCTTTTTCTCTGTAGCTATCCTCGTATGACACACTCTCAGCTTTTCTTTCTCCTTCTCCCTAAATTGTAGGAGGGTTGGTTGCCTTTGTTGTGGGCCATTCTGCACAATGAGGCACATGCTCTTGTTTTCCTTCCTCGTTGTGGTGTGTGTCTTTCCTTTGGATGCTCTGCCCTTTTATAGGACTTTCTGTAAATAAATCCAGTCTACGTTTTTATTGCATCTCCTAGATTAGTATATTGTAAAGCACCTGACAGACACATTCTCAGTATGAGTGCAGTTAGTATTACCAGTTGGAAAGCAACAGTACTGGTGACTTAATGCAGAAATTAACATAAGAGACAAATTTGATGCAGAGGGGGTTGTTCCTAGTGAATTCTTGCTATTGTGACCTCACAGTTGTCTTTTGCAGACTTGCTGCAGCTTCCTTTTTATTGAAATTCTGAAACCCTTTTTATTCCAAGGGTCATGGCATAGAGCTGAGACTGAGTAGAACAGGAAGAAGTTATTTGGGCAAGAGGTGGTTGAGGGGATATCGTTGATCTACGTCTGAGAAATCTTACAGAATGTCGTGTGGATACACAAAACGAGCTTGTGCTTTTCTTTGAATCTATGAGAGATTTTCTTTTAATGTTGTATTTCTTTAATGGTCTCCCTCCGTATTTCAATATCCACCTCCGCTCACCTCACCAAGAAGAAAAATAAGCATTTACTCTAACATGTAAAATAGTATTTTACTGGCCTCCTGCTTGGCTGTAACTGTTGCTGAGTGCAGCCTTTTGTAGTCTGTCTTAGACTTGCTGACTGCTGCTACTCATCCTGTCATTGCTGGTATCTCCCCACTCTTGCTGTGCTCTCTCTGCCCATCCATGGACCTCTGACAGAATGCTGATGCTGGCAGAAGTCAGTCTGTAGGTGACCAGTCTGTAACTGGCATCATCCCTCTTTCCTCCCAGTCTAGGGCAGCCCGACAGCTGATGGAGAGGATCCAATCGCACAGTATGGAAGCCCGACTGGATGCCATGAAGGAACTGGCTAAACTTTCGGCAGATGTGACCTTTGCCACAGAGTTCATCAACATGGAAGGGATTACGGTGCTGACACGACTTGTGGAGAGCGGGACCAAGCTTCTGTCCCAGTAAGTTTCCTGCAGCCCCTGGCTACCAAAACCCTGCCACATAAACCCAGTACACGTATAGATGTGAAACATAATTTCTCTCTACAAAAGCCGTAGCAATTATTCCCTGTTAAATATTTCTTTTTCTTCTAATGGTATTATTCTTTTATTATAGATTCTGTCTATCTTTCTGGTTACAAATACTTAAATGCCTGATATGTCCTTCAGATTCTTGCCTGAGTCCTCTCCAAAAATTGGCATTATATTTGCCACTTGCGGCAGAGCACGATAACCAGTTTGACAACGTTTTGTTTTACTGTGGTTCCTTTGAAATTCTTCAGTGAATATCATCTGGTCCTGGAGGTCCGGTTTTCATACTAATGCCTTGTTCCAGAATGTCTTCTGGTGGTGTTCAAATGACAGATTCGAAGACTTTCCTTCTCTCTTGAAAACAAAAGAAACTCAGACTCTGATCTTGAGGATTCCCTAAGCACATTCACAGTGAACTCTGATGCAAATAGTTCACTTGGCTTTACCGCTGTAGTTCTGTTGAAAGTACTTTTAAAGTCTTAATAACTTATTGTTGTGACACTTACAGGTCTTCTATTTTCTTATGTATTAGCAACAAATATGATTTCAGCATGTTTTGCAATCTTTCCCTCAGTCTTTTTTACCTTTCTGTCTTTTGGTTATGTGTTAAATTTTCCACAATTCATGCTGTGCTTTCATTCTGTTTCAAGCCAGGTCCCAGTATTTACAAGATGACAATTAATTTTTCTTTGTTTTTCTCTGATGTTAAGACATCTTTGTTTGGCTTTTGTGTGTGTGTATATAGGGGCTATAATTTCCAAAGGTTTTTGCCTGTTTTGTGATACAAATTTGCTCTGGAGCTCAAATCTGATATCAGTTGAAAAACCTAGTGTTTGCAGATGGTGTAAATTTTCAGTTGATCAGCTTACAAAGCTTTCCCCTTTTCAGGTTGGTCTTTTTTCCAACTGACAGTCATTGTGCTGAATATTCTGGGGTTTGCTGGTTTTTATTTGGCTTTGATTTTTTTTTTTTCCCCCCCTCACATGAAAGCGTTGAATTTGGGTAGTGATTCTTTGCGCTGCCCAGGAATAAACACTGTATTGCTGCTTCGTGTGTTACTCCTTTGACTAGCCAGGTACTGATCCAGGTGGTTGTGAGTCTCTGATGGCAGAACTAGGGACTTATTGTTGCTAGTTTTAATTTGTGCTTGTAATCAGGAAAAATAAAATATGATTCCAGAAAACAATAACATTATCTTCATATATGCAAATACTTTATTGCTCCCCAAGCTGCCAAAGTGTAGCCTATTTTATTTGGAGAAGGTGGTGACATTTTTCTCTTATTCAGCTTGGACAGGCTTTTTCATTGCTACCAGATCTTTGGTAACTGCATTCTTCATTTTCTCAGTTACAGTGAGATGTTGGCTTTCACCCTGACTGCCTTCTTGGAGCTCATGGACCATGGTATTGTCTCCTGGGACATGGTCTCAATAACCTTCATCAAACAGGTGAGTTCAGGTAAAAGGGGTGAGTGGATGCTATTTCTTTTTGTGCTTTAATGCAGTTTCTAGGAAAGCAGGATGACACTGAGAAGCTGAGTACTCACTGAGAGCACAGTGCACCCAGCTTTGAGCCCTGTCTCCCTTAGCTTGTCTCACTCACCACAAAGTTTCATGGATGGGCATCTCTTGACCTGGTGGTTCATCTGTTTTTAGATTGCAGGGTATGTGAGTCAGCCTATGGTAGATGTCTCCATCCTCCAACGATCCCTAGCCATTCTAGAAAGCATGGTGCTAAACAGTCAGAGTCTGTATCAGAAGATAGCAGAAGAGATCACCGTGGGGCAGCTCATTTCTCATCTGCAAGTGTGAGTGTCCACCCAACAGTGATGTGATTTAAATCAATTTTATGAATATCTGTTAATTTGAAAATAGATCCTTTTACATTTAAATCACTTAAAGATCATATTTTTAAAGTATTACTGATACAACATCTTGCTTGAACTTTAGGATTTCTAACAGATTTTAAAAAAAGTAAGATCCTGGAATAATATGGCTTGTGTTTTGGAAACATTTAAGCAGTTAAGTATGTCTTGAACAAAGATATTTTGCTGTAACAGCTGCACAAGTGTGTTCAGTGCATTTTACTGAAACAACTTCCCAAAGCTTCTGCGTCCAGTCATCTGTCACCTTCAACCCTCTTTGAATTGTCTCCACTAGAATCTAAGAGCTCATTGTCTTCTGGTTTTTGTCCTGCATGTTAGGGAAGAAACAATGGCTTTTCTTGATTTTTTTTTTTTATTTTATTTTTTCCCCACACACTTCCCCTTCCTCTCTTTCCAAACGAATTGACAAATTAATAACTAGCTTTTAAGGCCGTTTGTCTAGATCAGTTCTACTCTTCCATAAAAAAAGAAGCATGCACTTGTTAGAGCTTTAAGTAGTTGTTTTGTTGGTTTTTTTTCTCAAGCCTTTTAATTCTGGAAACATGCAAAAGCACCATTTGTGAATATGATTAATATTCCTTAAACAATGAACAGTAGTTTAACAAAACTACAGTGCAAATGATGTATTGCATCAATGTCACTGGGTGCTTTGAGTGTTTCTACGTTTGAGTTTGGTTAACAGAAAAGCTAAACGAGTTCTCATAAACACTACAGTGACTTTGTTCTGCGAAGAGTGTATGTTCTTTCAGCTTCATAATTTCTGTTTTAGTAAAACACAGGTCTGGTCCTAACACTGAACACACTTGTGCAGTTGTTAAAGCAAAATATATTTGTTCAAGACATATACCGATATGCTTAAGTGCTTCCAGAACACAGAAGGTTGCTGAAGAAAGTATCTGTGCAGGGAATACTGTAGAAAGGGAAGTTGGAGAGTGAGTCAGAATTTGCCGGTGTTTGTTTGGCAAGACTACCAGGAGAGAACAATCTTTAACAGAGGATAGGTTCTGGAAGAACACATCCATGGAGACAAGTTAGAAGAAGAGAAAATAATTTAAAAATTGTTTTGCTGTGCCAAAAAGCAAATAGTGTAGTGAAAAGAGGTAGCCTCCTACCGCAAAAAGGAGGGTAAAGAGATGTGCGAAGTGTGGAGGCCCAAGGAAAACCTAGGATGATGCATGAATATTTGAATGTTTGAAGTATGGCAGCTTGACCAAAATGAAGAAGATTTGGAAGGGCGTAATAAAAGAGAGAATATGGCTGTTATCCACAGATATGCCAGAGATAAATGCCAAAGTGGGGAAAACAGCTATTTAAGATAAAAGATGTTTTAGCTTTAGATGTGTTATAAAAGTTTAATTTTTTTTATATATATTAAAAAAAAAGCATACACACAGAGATTCATTTAGGTGATACACTGGACTTCTGTGAATCAGAAGAGCTTGAAGTTCTGCAGAAGTCTCCCAAGAGTAATAGTATAGCAAGAAACAAAACTGGATTTGGTAGAGTGTCAAGGTAGGGGTGGAAAAGAGCGTGATTTGCATTTGGAAGCTTATTAAAACATCAAACGTGAAACCACATGCTGTGCATGATCTAGGAAGGGACTGAGCACCCTTTACCTGAAAGAGCTTTTTCAGTGAAAATAAGAAAAAGATGTGTGTGTTGGGCCGAATTACTGAGGTTGGGAGGCAATGCCATAAAGAGAAGTACGCCTCCCCTTAGTTCCGTTTGCGTTTGGTGGCTTCCATTGACGTAGGGGAGAAAAATTACTTGCTCCATATAAGTTTCTAGCTGTATCCATATAACAGACTGCAGCATAACTAGGCTTTACAGAGATAGTTTCAGCATTGGAAACAAACTACGCTGATGCTGAACTCTGATCTCAGCTGCGCTGCAATCTGCACTATCTTCTGAATAATGGAGCTATCAGTCAGCAATTTCTGACAGCTTTTTGCGGGTCTTATGAAGAGTTGGGTGACATGACAGTAGATTACCTGAATCCTGCTTGTCTGTTGAAATGCAAGAGAGCTGTGGTAAATGTCCTTACAGTGCGGGCAAAGCAGCAAGCTGTAATGTTTTATACTGTCTGTTCTCTTATGATCCTGCCATTTTTGTTTCTGCAGCTCAAACCAAGAGATTCAGACATATGCAATCGCCCTGATCAATGCCCTCTTCCTCAAGGCACCTGAGGACAAGAGACAGGTTTGTTCTTGCTTTTTGACTTTAAACCTGAATAATGGTTGCTGGCTGGCTGTTTACTTTATGCCTCAGAAATCATATTGCCTGGGCAAGGCAGACCTCAGACCTTGCCAATAACTTACGTAGCTGTTCCAGTGTGGCAACACAGGAGAAAAAGTACCATCCCATTAATAATGTATTCTGGAGCAGCACATCTATGTTTAGGAGATGCTCAGAAAGGAATCTGAAGGGCCTGCAGAGACAGAAAGTAATTCTCTATACAGCATGGGTTATTTTTCTTTTTTTTGAAGAAAATGAATTCCGTATGGGAGAGATAGGCTGCGTAGAGTCCTTGGGGTTGTATGTACTTATTAAACAAACACCCCACCTCCACCTCCCCCCAGAAAAGGACCTTTCTTAAGTCATAGGGGGATATTCCCTCTGGTAAATGAGAGAAATGAAACACTTGTCCTGCCTGAGGAAAATCCCAAGATCTCAGCTACGTGCAAGATGTGCATATGTCTGTATTGCGTAGCTTTGCTGTGTTAAGCCTTTCTTCTCTAGTGCCCTGTTTGTGCCTTACTTCTGGACTCCGTGCTAAATCCTGTCTGCTTCTCTTTGTGCCTTTTTTTGCTTTCTGCCAGCAGGACAAGCTGCTTAACCCACTAGACCTGCCCATCACTGTAAGTAACTCAAGCCTGGGGGCTGGTCATGCGGAACTGTAGGCATGTTTAGCTTTTCTCCAGTTATGCCTCCTTGTATCTCAGAAATGACGCATACAGGCTTCAGATAGTGGATGAGCCCCGGGAGAAGGGCGGGAGGACTCCTGGGCATGCACTCAGGTTGTCAAGGGGAGAAGAATCAGTAACAGCAGAAACCTTGAATGACTTATTGTGCACACAAGACAATAAAGATGATCATAAAAGGAAACCGATACTACAAGACTGACCAGGTGAACCAATTTTAAAACTGGAACCAGTTCTTTAGCAGTCTGGGTCTCCTTAAACTTATTACAGCCTGAGTTTATACCCCAGATCTCACTTGCATTAATGACCGTTTCATATCCAGCTGCGTCCTTCTAAAGGTAGAGCTGTTTGTGGAGTCACAAGACTTAGTGCTGATTGGTGGCTAGGGCACACCTTCTGCCTAATCTGTGACTTCTCCCTTTGGGAATTGTACTATAAGAACGTTTTTTTGCCCTTTGGAATCACCATTCTTTGTTAATAGGTTGATTTGGAACCTTCAGTATCTTGGTGGTAAGATTTTCTGGTGGCACAGAGAATACTCCCCTTTTGCCAAGGATGCAGAGCCTTCAGAGGGGGAAGTATGGTCTCAATAAATGTTTCATAATTTCTAAAAGTAATGTATATGCTTAACACATGAAAATAAGGAAGAACATCTCCTCTGTTGGTAATTTGGCCAAGATACTAAACTTCATAGCAAACACAATTCCAAGGGATCTTTCACTTCCACCCGCCCTTGAATGCAATCCACATGACCACAAAGGGCCAGGAAGAAGATTAAGGCACTGGAATATCTTTCATATGAATAGAGACTGAGATTGTTCGACCTGGAGAAGAGAAGGCTCAGAGGTGTCTTACCAATGTGTATAAATATCTGATGGAAGGGAATAAAGAAGAGGGAGCCTGACTGTTCTCAGTTGTGCCTGCTGAGAGGGCAAGAGGCAGCGGGGACAGCTTAAAATCCAGGAAAATTCCACCTGAACACGCACACACAAATGGAAAAAAAAATATGAGGGTGGTCAAACACTGGAACAGGTTACTCAGAGAGATTGTGGAGTCTCCAACAGTGGTGACATTAAAAACCTAACTGCATGTGGTCCTGTGCGACGTGCTCTGTCTGATGTTGCTGAACTAGAAGATCTCAAGACACCTCTTCCAATATAAATGATTCTGTGATTCTATAACGCCATCAAGCAGTAAAGCGGGCATTATTGGACTCTCAGCAGAACATAGATCCCTTAGCCGTGGTTAGGCTGTGTGCGTGCTCATGCTTCTTACTCTGCTATTTAGAATTGTTTAATTGTCTTTGTCCTTCCCACTGTTTATCTGCTTCAGTCTCCTGTTACTTCGTCCCATGTACAAACTAATTCCTTCAGAGTGAGGATTCTTTGTGTGGCATGCGTGAACAAATCCTGACAGCCAGCCTTGTTCTATTCTTGGTACTACATCTCACGAATCATAGTAAAAAATAATGACTCAGAGGGCAGCGTGTTATCTCTGATACCACTTCCTACTTCATCTAGATGCTTTTTAGATATCTTCCACTGACTCGTTTCGGTTTTAATGTGAGCGCTGCTGAATTTGCAGCCATTATGGCTTGGCTATCAGCCAGCATATCACTTACTTGGTTTAGGAGGTTTCTGTCTGGAGCAAAAGTGATAATAGGGACTTGGTGTGAGGCTAGTATACACGTTTTACCAGACTCCTTATAAAACCTGTCAAGAGCAGGGTTGATGTGAGCAGTTGGAGCAGTCTTGGATTACTCAGAATGTTCAGCTGTTTGAGTGCAATTGTCTAAGACTGTGCATCTGCTTCCAGTTCTCAGTCTGCACTGCACAGGAATGTGAAGAGATCTCAGACTGGCAGTTCATTTGGACTTCTTCCAGATGATGTATTGCCCAACAGATTTTTTTCATTCCCAAAGATTTTGCTTATAGTAGTGAACTTCCGATAATACTCCCATCTCGACATTGACACTTGTGCCGCTCTCCTCGCAGCTGTAATGGCGTTGCTGGTATTTTAAAAATCTTCACAAGGAAAGCACAGGTTAGATTTTTGCAGGTGCTTGTGTAATTGGTCCCAGAACTAAAGGCTTGCAGCAGATACTTGCATCTGCTCTGACTGTTTGTCATCATGTCTTGATGATCAGGAAACCCTCCTCATCTGGGGAAGGAAGCCACGCAGTAAAGAGGAAAACTGGAAGCTTTCCTTTGAGTATGAAAATTATTTACCCTTTATTTTTGTAAACTGAAGCGCTTCTGCAATTTGTCGTTAAACTGACTTATAAACATCTCTTTAGGAACTGAGAAAAAGGAAATGTAAATTTCAGAAGGAGAGTTTTTGAGAGGGAGGAGACCTGAAAACTACATCCTCTAGCCCTTGTTATCTTGGGTGTGTACCTAGGTACAGAAAGTTGTGAAATGCGAATTGAAGGAACCTTTTGTACATGACGGATTTTTCTGGGCAACCCATAGTATGCTCCCTGCTGCCATATCTCCTGATACTGAAGTATCATTAGATGTCCAATATTCAGCTAAATTTTCTTTGGTTCTTTGACTACCCTAGTGCTTTTCGCCACATTAATGATGTTTTGTAGGGGAGCCATCCATGAGTTGTGCCGTGGTAAAGATGACCCTTGCATCCCAACTTGATGCTTGCTTTGTGGTGAGATGCCATGCTAAATTGACAATCTGTAGTGAAAGCACTTTGTTGTGTGCCAGTGCTATCTCCAGTTCATAGGCTTCCTTCTGTCTCTCCTCTCTGCACAATGTGGGATTTTTGTTTATATTTCACTCATGTTATTTCATCTCTAAATTCCACAACAGGAAATGGCTAATGCATTTGCCCAGAAGCACCTGAGGTCTATAATCCTGAACGTAAGTATGTCCGGAATGATGGAGTTCTTCCTAATGTTCTCTCAATAGAGGTTTCGCTTGTGCAGAGTGTAAATTCTGATGCCCTCAGGGCGCTTCCAGAAAAGTGACTTTTTCAAAGGTGAAATTGGAGCCACTTATTCAAAAGGGGGTTATCGGGATGCTTCTTTTTGCTATTACAGAGCATTATCATTATGCTTCCGATGGAATATGAAGGTTAAACAGCTGAATCCTCATATACAGAGATGTACCTGTAGCCTAGCATATGCCTACAGCTAATACCTCAGTTTTCATTTGTATTTTCTTCATTTCTATCCTATCCTTTATTTTGCAGCATGTCATCAGAGGAAACCGCCCAATTAAAACAGAAATGGCACATCAGCTGTACGTGCTACAGGTCCTGACCTTTAATCTCCTGGAAGAAAGAATGATGACCAAGATGGATCCTAATGACCAGGTCACTATTAGGGCTGAGTAATATATGATAGAATAGGACATACAAGGGGCCTTATGTCCTAAGCTCTTTAGCTCCATAGAATTTGAAGTAGGTGGTGCATAAAGTTTCAAAACCACCCCTCACATTGTGGTCCTTGAGACTAGGGTACGCTCATGACTATCCTGCTGTATGCTGTGGGACTTCTAGAGATGCAAGTGGTCACTGGAAGCCATATATTCTTTTCTTGACCAGTGTGATGCCAGTTGTCAAACTGTTTACGCCACCTCTGTGGACATCCTTTTATCCATTTACAAGGAAGCTGGGCATTTTTAAGGTGTCTATTACTCAGTTCTTAGATCCATTATAGTCTTGAGTGAGAAATGCCTTAGCATTATCTGAATGCCTGGAAATTGCCTTTAATTAAACTTGGGGCAGTTAAAGGAAAATGCAAACAAATATTTTGCTTTACCCGATATACTGGAACTTACCATTTTGAAATGGATTGCCTCGTCTTACGTAGTGTTAATGACCTTTGGCATCTCTCTGTATTCACTGTGTGAGCTCTGGAGAGAGAGGTGGGACTGTGCATTATGTGAAAATACTGCCCTAGTGATTGATCACGTTACCATTTCCCTGCCTTCTGTCCTTCAGGCACAGAGAGACATCATATTTGAGTTGAGAAGAATCGCCTTTGATGCAGAGTCTGACAGCAACACTGTCCCCGGCAGTGGAACAGAAAAACGCAAAGCCATGTACACCAAGGACTACAAGATGCTGGGATTCACTGTATGCATCTAGAGAGAGTGCTGACTGTAAAGCATGTAAAGGCAATCTAAGCAATCCCCATCAGAGCTGTGGGAAAATAAGGAACAGAGATAGCTGTTTGCTTTACCACACTTCTGTATCCGAGTGGTAGAAATTCAGCTACACTCGGACTCCCAGGGAAGATCATTATGAACTTGCTGATTTGTTAAATGCCAGGGCTCATTAGGCACAGTCTCTGGACATATTTACTTACCATATGCATCTATTCTTTGAAGAACTTGGAAATCAGCGTCTCTTCTAGAAAGGTTGGATAACGTTGTCAGCGGTTGTCCAAGGTTACCTCTTGGATAGATGTGAGGGGGTGCTTGATGGACATGTGGTTGTAAAATTCATTCAGAAAAGGTTCTTACAGAATCTCTTTGAGCTAATTTGTTTGGGTTCTTTCTACACACTCTTTTCACAGAATCACATCAATCCAGCCATGGATTTTACTCAGACTCCTCCAGGGATGCTGGCACTGGACAACATGCTCTACTTGGCCAAGTTTCATCAGGACACCTATATCAGGGTAAGTGAAGCTGCTGGTTTTTGCAGATACCAACACCTCAGCAGCTCTTCTTAGTGTGTGTTGCATCCTCTTCTTGTAGATTGTTCTGGAGAACAGCAGTCGAGAAGATAAGCATGAGTGTCCCTTTGGGCGCAGTGCCATTGAGCTTACCAGGATGCTTTGTGAGATCCTGCAGGTTGGGGAGCTCCGTAAGTACCATTTATTACCCCAGCTTTCCAAGTCGCTGGGATGAAGCTTACAGGCTGCCCAATATTCACAAGCATTTGTACCTTAATCTCACTTCTGCCATGTAAGGACAGGGGATGCCTGGAGTTGCACTACCAGTGTCCCAGTGCTAATACCAGTATCGAAGTAAAGTAAGAAGTTTTGTTGTGTGCACTCTGGTTTTCCTGAAAAACTGACACAAGCGGAAAGCTTCAACCTCCTGAAGCTTCAGCAGGGTGCTGTACAAAAAATCAATATGGAAACCATCATGAACTTGAGAAAAGTTTAGTGGCTCCGACAGTCTCAAAACAGCATTCTGAGATAATTAACCACTATAAGAAATTCTACCAGAGGAGAGTGGAAAACAGCTGCAAGCAGTCACCTGGGACGACTACTATGAAAAGGGCACGTGCGTCAGAGGCTTGCATGGTGAAGCGTGAGGATAGTTGCCATTCCCAGTATAGACTGTCTATGGGGAGACAAAGCATTGAACTGTCTTAATCTCTTTGAGTTAGTAGTATTCCACACCATCGGGTTTCTGTCACTGGAGTAGATTTTAGTTACTCTTAGTAGCTCTTATGCAGTATGCTCACAGGGTTGTGGTTTCTGTTTCTTCCTGAAGCCAATGAAGGCCGGAATGACTATCACCCCATGTTTTTCACCCATGACCGTGCATTTGAGGAACTGTTTGCCATCTGCATCCAGCTGTTGAACAAGACCTGGAAAGAAATGAGGGCGACGGCAGAAGATTTTAATAAGGTCAGAGTGGAGAAAGACATGTTTTGTCGAATCTTTTGCAGAACAGCACGTGTTCACTCGGCCGGCACACTTGGTTAAAGAATAGGGCGCAGAAGGGCATTGACATGGGCTTTAAGGGAGGATGGTCCAACTTTTATTTGGCGTGACCTGAGGTCCTCCTTTGTTCTTCTGAATCTTCAAAATCACTAGTACGTTGACACTCCTGGACCCAGTTATTCTGTGTCACTTCTTTGCTGCCACTGAGCTGTGCCCTGGTTCTCTGCTGCCATTAAGCAGCAAGAATGTGACTTGCTTTTCTCCCTGCCCAACCTCTTTAGGTTATGCAGGTTGTGAGGGAACAGATCACACGGGCTCTCCCCTCTAAACCAAACTCCTTGGACCAGTTCAAGAGCAAACTGCGCAGCCTGAGCTATTCTGAGATTCTGCGACTACGCCAGTCTGAGAGAATGAGCCAAGATGACTTCCAGTCACCACCTATTGTGTAAGTGCCTAATAAAACCAGTTGCCTTCTGTGCTTGCTGTTATCTCCATTTTTCGCTTACCCTTCCATATTTGATTGCCAGGGAGCTGAGAGAGAAAATCCAACCTGAGATCTTGGAGCTGATAAAGCAGCAGCGCCTGAACAGGCTTTGTGAGGGAAGTAGCTTTCGAAAAATTGGAAATCGCAGAAGACAAGGTAAATGGACAGCATCTACTACATTTTTTTTATGTGAAGAACTGTAGGCAAATAAGATCTAACGGCTGAATCTGTCAGCAGGTGTGTTGCTAGAAAGGAAAGCTGGTTACCTGGGCTGTCTGTACCAGCCAGTAGTTTGGAATTGAGCAGATGGGCATTTCTAAGAATACAGCCATCCCCTCATGAGCAGGGGGCAGTGCTGAAGGACTGGAGGGAGAAGGGGATTGGGTGGGATAACTATAATGTAGTGGCTGTAAGACCTTATGTGGATGGACTTGCTCAGCTTGCTCTACTTGATGTGTGTTCCAGAAAGATTTTGGTATTGTCGCCTGGCTCTGAATCACAAGGTGCTACACTATGGAGATCTGGAAGATAATGCCCAGGGGGAAGTGACCTTTGAATCTCTACAGGAAAAAAGTAAGTCCTGTTTACTGCTGTGAGCTCGCTGTGCAATGTTCTGTGCTCTGCCGTCTAGAGGCTGAGTGCCATCCTAGAGACGAAAGAAAAAGAGCTGTGGCTGAAGCCCTGACTGACATGAGGTCAACTTTTGGTCCTTGCCCAAATCCTTTGAGTCTTGGAATTGCTTGGTAATTCTTGTAACAGCCAACTGTAGGGATGTGTTACTGGTAATGTGTTTTGGAAAACTGCTGTAATGAGCTGCAGAAACAGTGCTCAGTTGCAAAGACAAAACCAAGTTCTGTCTTTTCATGGTTAGGATTTCTTGCTTGTGAGTTTTACTTTTTCACTGTTAGTTCCAGTTGCAGACATCAAAGCCATTGTCACAGGGAAAGACTGTCCACACATGAAGGAGAAAAGTGCACTGAAACAGAACAAGGTAAGTGCTCCCTTTTTGCCTGTAATTAATATCCAATGCTGCAGAGTTGAAGGCTGTGAAAGCAAGCAACAGGCGCAAATGGTCTTCCACAGTGCAGGTGTATTGTTTACAAAACCCATCTCATACCTGGGCCATTTCCTGGTACAGTTTGTGATTGCTGGATGCTGTAAACTTAGTCTGATGGTGCTGTAGGCTATTTGGAGTTATCAGAATACTGATATGGGAAAGTGCACTGAGGCAGCTTCTCTTTTTGGGTGTGCAGGCAGAAGGTGCTGTGATGTTTTGTTCAGTCAATGAGTGAAAGATTCTTTTCCATTCAGGAAGTGTTAGAATTGGCCTTCTCGATATTATACGATCCTGATGAGACCTTGAACTTCATTGCACCTAATAAATATGAGGTAAGAAACATAGTGGTTAAGCAGGAGAATATAAAGCAATTCACTTCAGAGGTTAAGAAGGATCAGTTGCTTCTCACTAAAGGCTTGAGCAGGATGTCCCCACCAGGTTCATTCTTAGGAAATATTGCTGATGCTTAGTGTGAATTTTTTTTCTCCCACTTATCTTTAAAAAAAAAAATAAATTCCTGTACTAATTTCCCGTAGTCTGGACTGCTACTTTCTTTCCTCCTGTGCAGGCAGGTGTTCCCTTTTCCCCCTTCTGTAGGACATTGGTACCTAAAATAGCTTTGCTTTTTTTGCTGTTACGCCACAATAGAAACTCATGGCGCCCTCCTCAAGCTATGGGGTCACGCTTACCTCTAGGCTTCTGACTTCCACTGGGAACCTCTGTGGGCACTGTCTTGGGGTTGGGTGGTTTGTTCCCCATGGGTTAACTCCCTCCCACGTTTCCCATTTTGGAGCTGTATAGGAGGAATTGTTGCATGGATGGAAAGATTCAGCGTAATGTGGAGTTGTGAATTATTGTGGTGNGTTGGATTTTTTTGGGGGTTTTTTTTTTTTTTTTTTTTTTTTCCCCTCCACAGTACTGTATCTGGATCGATGGGCTGAACGCTCTCCTGGGGAAGGACATGTCCAGCGAGCTGACGAAAAGCGACCTGGACACGCTGCTGAGCATGGAGATGAAGCTGAGACTCCTGGACCTGGAGAACATCCAGATCCCCGAGGCGCCGCCGCCCATCCCCAAGGAGCCCAGCAGCTACGACTTCGTCTACCACTACGGC